>JAUCMT010000068.1:21054807-21080779 GCA_032357475.1 Enteromius thamalakanensis
TACAAAACAACATAAAACAAAACGACAAAACAAAAAATGATACAAAACAACATAAAACAAAACGACAAAACAAAAAAGATAAAAATAAAACAAAACGACAAAACAAAAAATGATACAAAACAACATAAAACAAAACAAAACAAAAAAGATACAAAACAACATAAAACAAAACGACAAAAATAAAAAATGATACAAAACGACAAAACACAACAAAACAAAAAAGATACAAAACAACATAAAACAAAACGACAAAAATAAAAAATGATACAAAACGACAACCCAAAATGACAAAACAAAAAACCGATACAAAACAATATAAAACAAAATGGAAAAAAAATCCAGATACAAAACAAAAACGACAAAACAAAAAATGACACAAAACAACATGAAACAAAACAAAAAACGACACACGACAAAACAAACTATACAAGACGACATTAAACAAAATGACAAAACAAAAAATGCTACAAAAATGACACAAAACAAAAAACTGTACAAAACAACATAAAACAAAGCAAAACAGAAAAAAAACCACAAACATATCAACAACAAATGATACAAAACAAAGACACAAAACAACAGTTGCCTGTTTGTGAAAACACAGCCTGGTGAGACGCATTTATTATAGCTACAAAAAAGCCAGTTATTTACAAATGTTTTCAATTCCAAACACCTATTAAAAACAAGCTTCTAACCTTTTGACCCAGTGTCTGAGTCTCAGACTAAATTTAGTAGGTGTGCTTCAGTAGCTCAGCATTTGCTTTATAAAAAAAAATTACTCACGTTTTCAACATTTTAGAGTGGATACAGATGTGGGGGTTACAAACTGCTTCTAGTATTTATGAGCCTAAAAATACCCTTTTGTTTTACAGTAGGATAACTACAGTAGCAGTTGCAACAAACGGATTAAAGAAAAATAATTCCCTCTCAAAACCCCATATCTGCGTTAACTCTAGATGATAAACTAGAGACTTAAAGGGCATAACAGACGTGATGAGGAGGAGTAGTCAAAGTGGAGCGCACATGAGAACAAAAAAGAAGGAACAGAGAAAATAAGAGAGCGTGTGGGGAGCTTGAGATGTGCGTGGGATGGGAGACGGCTGAGCTCCCGCTTTTATAGGACGTGTATGATTCGAGATTTGGCTGTGGGAAGCTACCTGCGTTTTCGCCCACAGGCCACCTGCTTTTGCACTCGTGTGTGCCATGCCGCTTACGCAAGCTGTGGCCATCGTTCAGGCCCAAATCTAGAACGCAGCCATCTTTTTATTCACTCCAGACAGAAATTGATAAAAAATGGATGGATTTGTGCATTTGGGATGAGTTGAAAACAAAAGCAGTCCACCATATAAGTGCAATGTAGTCGGGTTTAGCGTGCAGACATCCTAGTGTTAGTGTAGACTCATAACTGGAAATCCATTTGCATTTTATAAGCTCTCGGGATGAGGTTTGCATCCCTTAGGTTTATATCACAGATGTGCCGAGTCATGCGCTAGCAAAATGTGCAAGGCCTGCATAAAAACCTTTCTTTATTCCTGCTGCACAGGCTTTTAGGACTGGCACCCGTCCCAGTTCCATCCGCTCTGCATCTGGTTTATTTAGGACGGGACTGCAGAAGGGCGTGAGAAGAACTCTATTGGCTTATTACATCAAGATGAAAATGCATCATGCTTCCCAAGACATGTCATTGATTTCATTGGTTTGCCGGTGGCATCTACCCAGCAACAATAAGATTGTTTACAGCTTGTACTGTTCCTTTTTATTTATTTATTTGGGGACAAGCACATATTAGAATGTGTTTGTCTGTCTTCATACAGTGTTTGGACCTCGCAAACTATAAAAATAAAGTGAGCAGATCATAAATTAATCCCAAATCTCACCCTATTAAAAACCTGTTACATTTTTATTATAAATAAATGCATAAAAATATTTTGTAACAACATTCAATTATTGTAATTTTTTTTATCACTTCAATGCATTCATGCTTGCTTTCTTTTCTTTTTTTTTTTTTAAGAAAGTAAAATATCTGAACTTATTTGACAGATTCAAAGCAGGCTGACTCACTGAGGCATGGAGGATGTCAATGTCTCCAGTGACTGATACGCTGCTTCTGAGCTGTCTGTTAGTAGTCAAACTCACATTCACAGTCATCTATTAGGACTCTGAGTGACTGATTGAAGAGCGTTTTTGCAGCTGCTCTGAAAGAGAATGAGTTTTGACAGCGATTAAGGAAACCTGATCTCAGATGAGAATGAAAGAGCATCTTCCTCCCCGAGCGGCCATCACCGCTTCCTCGCTGCAGCTATTAGTCTGTCATTACTACTGTTATTACAGCCGGGGGACGGGGCGATTGGCTCAGTGAGCTGGCACTTTACACTTTCTTCTCAATACTTCTCCTTCCTTTTTTTGTCTCTTTCAGCAAGCTGCCCAGCTGGGCCAAAGCTGTGGTGCCCAAAATCTTCTATGTGACGGAGAAAGCGTGGAACTATTATCCCTACACCATTACCGGTAACTACACAGCTTCTTACTTGCATGCATACAGTGCCATTGTAATTGCTTAAAGGAATAATTCACCCCAAAATAAAAATGGCTGAATATGTGCTCTACCTCAAGCTATCAAAGATTTAGATGAGTTTGTTTCCTCACAGAACAGATTTGGGAAAACGTAGCATTACATCACTTGCTCACCAGCGGATCTTTTGCAGTGAATGGATGCCGTCAGAATGAGAGTCCAAACAGTTTCACAATTTCACAGCAAAATTGACCAACATGTTTGTTTAGGACTGTGGTGCTTGATCTGTGCATATTTCTCGCCTGGTTGAGACGAGATAACATTTGACAAAATTATGCACTGTATTTTTCCAGAAACAGTGCTTCAAGACAAAAAAAATGCTGTAGTTATGGATTTGTTTCTTAAAAAAAACATGCAGCTTTTCACTTCACAAGACATTAAATGATGGACTGGAGTCATGTGGAGGACATTTTTATCAGCTGTCTGGACTCTCATTCTGACGGCACCCATTCACTAAAGAGGATACATTGCTGAGCAAGTGATGTAAAGATAAATTAAAACTCGGATGTTTTTGGATGAAATGTTTCTTTTACATACAGTATGTCTTGTGATACTGTGGCAGTAGCATACTTTATCTAAACAGCAATAGAACAACAAAGTGTGCTCTATTTTTGGAAAGTGACTGTTCATTGCTACTATAAATAGGTTTGATAGTCCACACAGATAATACGTCAGTTGCTTTTAATACAATTCTGGAATATTGCTACTGTTATTTCACAGTTTTTCTCTGCTCACTGTAAAATATCATATGTTATGATGTAACAAACATCTATAAACGACTTCTGTACAGTTAGATCTCTAAATATCAAATAACAATTTGTGAAAAAAAGAAATAATGCACGCTTTAAAAGAATTCAAGTAAGCACCATAACATGCGGATGAGCAAATAATGATTTTTAATTCACATT
Source organism: Enteromius thamalakanensis (assembly GCA_032357475.1). NCBI lineage: Eukaryota > Metazoa > Chordata > Actinopteri > Cypriniformes > Cyprinidae > Enteromius > Enteromius thamalakanensis. The sequence continues at coordinate 21,058,285 of JAUCMT010000068.1, forward strand.
TTTATTATTTCTTGAAGGTTGTTAATTGAACAGATGTATGTACAGTCAACAAATGACATTCGTCAGGAGCATCTTTTTGACAGACTGAATCACAGCTAATGCTTTCGAAATGACACCAAATGAAAGGGAATGCATGACGAAGTCAGAGATGTGTTTCTGTGTGTGCATGATAAACAACACACACACACACACACAACAGAAGAACTTCAATTCCCTGAAGAACTGGGGGTCTTTATGTGATTGAATGCTTGATGGCTTCACGACTGCCATGTGCTTATTGCCATGACCTTTAACATGAAGTGTCTCTCTTTCTCTTTCTGTCTCTCTTCCCATCATCTTCTCCTCGCCATTGGCTCAGAGTATACAGTGAGTATGGCTTCTACTTTTACTCTTATTCTTTTATTTATTCGTGTTCTTGAAACTCGCAACCAAAATGTCAATGAATATGCTAATCAAGGCACTCACTTAAAACATTACATTTTAATAGACAGTTTTTAGTTAGAACAGTCAGTACAATATACTACCGATGCTGTAAAAGGACATTTTCTAAGCATCAGCTGGATACTGAAGTACCCCTTTGGTATTTATAATAGCTCATGCTTTTGGTTTGCATAATAGGTTCATTGTTTTAATGATTATTAGAGGCGTAGCAGTTCAGTGCTTATAATGTTTAACACAGCCATATGCTCTGATTTCCCATAATGCACTGACAATTATTGAACTATAAATGCTGGGTCATTATTGTTTGTTTATGTGTGTTTTTGTACATTATTTGCTCAAGTGAAGACTGAATTCTGATTCAAATAAATGCTGTTTTTTTGAACATGCTTATTACCAAATATATTAATTATTAATAATAATTTTAAAAAATCATCATATTAGAAAGATTTCTGAAGAATCATGTGACACCAAAGGAGTAATGATGGTAAAAAATCAGATTTGCATCACAGTAATAAATACATTTTATATTTATATTCATTTTTACTGTGTTTTAATTCAATAAATGCAGCCTAGATGAGAGACTTCTTTTAAAAATCATCTAACATCTAACTTGCTAAAATCAAATTCAGTGATGAGTCGAATATCCTGTTGGTTTCACTTGAAAAGCTACATTTCTTACAGAGTGTGGCGCTCTCAAATACTCCCCATTTCTATTTCAGGTTCTGTTTCAATTATCTCGTCTATGTAGGCAGTTCACATCAAGCTCACTAGGATTTGGAACAGAGCTACAGTCTCTGGAAGCCGATTCCTCTTAACCACCAACCATGTTGTTACGCTATCCCAGAATGCACTTCTCTTGTTTTTCCCTTGCTGTGCTGCAATATAATTAGAGTGTATTGGAAAAGCAGGCAGACCAGGTGTCTTCAAGCTCCTTGGAGACCATATTAGGTTTCATGGAAAACCTTGTGCTTATTCGAAAGAGCAATATACATTTTAACACCTTAGGACTCCTCTGAGCCTTATGAATATGTTGAAGGTCTAGGGAATCGGGACCTTAAGGGCCATTCACACAGAACACCGGTTTACATGTAAAAATACAAGGTGTGGAATAAAAAAGCGTGTTTCTGAAAAATCAAACTTGATTTAATACTTTTATTTGACGGACAAAAGTGAATGCAGGGTATAAATGTCATTGACACAGCGTGAGGTCATAACCAAATACCTTTAATTTACAGTATTTTTTTTTTTTTTAGGTATTGTTTCTATATGCATTCACACTTAAAAAAAGACAGATAAATTATTATTATTATTATATAGGCCTAAGATTATGTATATAAATAGTAAATATATTAAATAAATAAATTGTTGTTGTTATTTAGGTCTAAATTCTATTTATGTACATTAATTAATTAATTAAATATCTGCTGTTGTTGTTGTTAAAACTGGATATAATAGAATAAAACTAGAATAATAACAAAAAAAATTATAATTATTTTTATATTGGCCTAAAAATAACTGTATCTAAATATTACATAAAATAAATAAATAATGATAATAATGATTATTATTATTGTCATAATTTTATTGTTTTATAGTTACGTTTAAGATTATGAATTTAATCAAATATACTGTTGTTATTATTATATTATTATAATAATTATATTATTACGTATCTGAATTGCATATAAAATTTCCTAAAAATAAACTACTAAAAAAAACTAACAAAGTTTATTAGTTTGTTCGAATGTATATTTATTATTATGTTAAAAGTGTATTCAGTCCAAATGGATGGAAATATTATATGCCATTCAGATGCATAAATCTTAAGTAAATGTTTTTGAGAATAAAAAGGAAAGTGATTTAAGTCAGCAGCAGCAATATATGACGGGTTGGTTTAAATGAGCGGTGGAGATGGGTGGAGGATTATGGCTTAACTTAAGCTGGCCGACAGTCTGTGGATCTTGGAGTGGCTCTGCGTGCCGTATCTGTACCTAGAGATGAATGAGAGAGCTCTTCATCGGAATACCATTATCATAATCAACCATATGCCAGGAACAACAGGATACAAACCGCTCAAATGAGAGTCGGCGAAGACGAGAAAAGCCCAAAGGATGTAAAAATGAGCACAAAATGGAAACAGCTACATGAAAATTTGCGACAGCCACTTCTTTAACTCCAGGCTGATTAAGCAGCATTGAGATGTGCTAATTTATTGACTGAATGATTATGTAGACTATATATATTTATATATACGTGTCTTACACACACAAGCTTTTTTTGTCCTTGTGCTAGGGAAATCGCAGTCAACATATCAAAGTTTCAAACTTTTTTGTTTTGTCCGATGCTAATTTAATTGAGTGCAACAGCAGAGCTCAGCAAGCACAAATCCCATTCATTTTTGTCATCGAGATATTGATTTTTTAGCGGTAGCATAAAGCTTTTAAAACATTCCTGCCATGAGCACAGAGATTAATTCATGCTTGTGTTCAAGCCACAGTAAACAACATTTCAAAACAATAAAAAAGTATATAGCTCCCAATGAAAAACTACACCACGCATAATTCTGAAGAGAGATCCACCAATCAAAGAAATCACTGTTATCATGTGATCAACTTGCACTCTCAAAGTACTAGTGTTTCTAAATGTATCATTAAAAAAGCTCATACAGTATACTTTTTGTTTAAGATTAAAGTTGCATGTTGTCTTGGAGCTGGCTGGTTCGGATCAAGAATATTTTAATATCTCTGTGGAGAAAATGAATGAGGAAAAATACTGCTGGCACCCAGGCTGCAGAAAATGTGGTTGTTCACCGCTCTGTATTGCCAAAAATAAACACTTCCAATATATTCCCTCTACGCTAATTTCATTTTATTTGGATTGCATCCATAGTACAGATATGTAATGGGTAAATATACTTCTTATTCTGTAAACCGTTATTATTGGCGGCTCTTTAATGTGGGTTTGCTAAGAATACAGTGGACTGAAGTGCAAAACAGAGCAAACTGATAATATATGAAAGTACATTTAAACAATAGAGGCAGTAAAACCCTGACACAGTTTCGATTAATAAAGAATAATTTTCGGAGAATATCATGTTACTCCAAAAAATATTAATATGCTGGGATATTTGAAAACTGATGTTTTTAAACATTAGCCTCACACATGTCCAGCTTCATATCTATGAGCTTTTATAGACGGTAGGTTTGTTCAGTAGCTCAAATGTACTTGATCAGATGTACATGAGACGCAAAGACGCGGTTCAAATCTTGTGTTCAATTTGTTTTGCATTTGTTAACAATATCAAGTACGTAGGGTTTGATTCTGTGTACTGTAGGGCCTATTTCCAACACGATAGAGCAATAATATAATATTTCGATTTTGAACCACTGCAATACATAACTATATCATAACTATATCAACCAAATAAAAATGTGCCAGTGGTTCACATATTGAACCTGTCTTTTAGCTTCACTCAGTGGACATTTCTCTTTGAAACTGTGGCGAAACGTGCTGTAAGGTACATAAAAATTGCACAAAACGTGCACAGAGGTACATATTTTTATAAGACCAGGTAGATTTTTATATAAAAAAATAAATATTTCTATCATTTGAGGAACAGTACAAGTGCATTCAAATACAGTTAAACTCACTTCTTTTTCATGTTTGCCCCATGAAAAGCTTCAGTATAGTACTTTACAATTTTTTGTCAGTAGTATGTAGCCAACTTCTTTTCCAGGAGAGCTTAACTACAGTTGAACTAGGTTTAAATGATGAGTAGTTTGTAAACAGCGATTCAGGGTCGTAACTCAACGATGCCTTGCGAGTTTGATCTGCTCATCTTCTCTTCTCCTTGATCCCTTGCCCTTCCCCCACTGCTCCAGCATTTCCTCCAGCATTACGTAACTCAGCCTTTATTGATCTCCATAGCGATTGCAGGAGCAGTGCTTAATCTAATCAGGCAGCAGTGTGTTGGGTCTCAGAGGGGCTACAGCTTCAGGACGTGTGGGAAGGAGAGAGGAGGACAGGGAGGCTGTAAATCCAGTGAGGCAGAAAAAGAGCTCATCATTACAGCAGAATGCCAGGCTCATAAAACACAATCACACTGAAGCGCATTGCCCTGCAGTGCACCAGATCTACTGAGAGCATGCAAGCAGTGTGTTCATGAATGAGGCTTTGACCCTTCATGATAGATGATCTAAAATTAGTCAGCGGACTAAATAGAATTAACCGTTGCATGGGGTTATTTTTCCCTTATTGTCTGTTTATTCATTATATGCAGTATGCATTATTGGTAATGAAGTGTTTACATACTTAGGCCAGGTATTATAGCCTAAAACAGGATTGGGCCACAGTTTAATTAGGACATTTAAGTAATTTTATAAACATGCCATAGTAAAAACATTACTGGTGTGCATCTTAAGACAAAACAAAGTCACTGATATGTTTTAAGATGAATCAGTGTAAGTTTCTTTTAGTTGAAACCGCTCAGATTTGCATTTTAGTCTAGGACTATGCTTAAGCCTTATCTATGAAACCACGAATTAAAGGAGTAGTTCATTGAAAAGTGGACACTTGTTGAAAATGTACTCAAAAATGAGTGCGGGAGAAATGTAGCATTACATCACTTCCTCAACATTGGATCCTTTGCAGTGAATGGGTGCCGTCAAATTGAGAGCAAACAGCTGACAAAAACATCACGATAACATACCAAAGCTGGATGTTTATAATTGAACAAATCCATCATTAAGATGTTTTTAACTTCCAACCTTTGCTTTGGGCCAAAATATGAGTCCCCTCTCTGTAATATTGCCCTCTTCAGTGAAAAGGTTTTTCAAAGATTACATGTGCCATAAGCTACAATTCCAAGTTAAAAATATCTTAATGATAGAACTTTTGACTTCACAAGACATTAATAGATAGACTGGAGTCGTGTGAATTACTTGTGGATTATTGTGATGTTTTTATAAGATGTTTGGACGCTTTTTCTGACGGCACCCATTCACTGAAGAGGATCGACTGGTGAGCAAGTGATGTAAGGTGAAATTTTAATCTAAATCTGTTCCTATAAATAAACAAACCCATCTCCATCCTAATGGTAGAAAGATTTTTCATAATTTTATTTTTTGGCCGCACAACACAACAATTTATGAAGGACAATATGTTAAACGGCTTGGCTTGTCAAACCAAATGTCAAAAAATAAATAAAACAGCAAGTAATCTTTGTTTGGTTCAAAATAAAACAGTAGATGCACTCTTGAAAATGAAGACAAATATATTATGTAGATGTCAAACAAATGTTAGTGCGTTAAGTTGATTGTCATTAATATGATTGTCTGCTTCCTCTGCTGTATGAATTATTTGTGTGCACATGATATTTGATTTTATATGTTTTTGAGAATCCAGATACTTTCTAGGGTGACTGTTTTTTTAAACTAGACTAAACTAAAGTTTAACTCATTTTTGACAAACTTCTTTTTTTCTCTCTTCTTTAGTGCTCTTTCCTGCCAAAGTTCTCCATCCATGTTGAGACAAAATATGAAGACAACAAAGGCGTCAATGATAATGTATGTATGCTGTACGCAGTGTAAATATGCATGATTTCATCTTTTCTCAATCATCTTTCATCTAAATCTTTTTTGTAACGTGAAAACTACTGAGCATGTGGAATGAGAGAAATGATGGACAAAACTAACGAATAAAAAGACTAGTGCAGTCTCAGAAACAATTTGTAGCATCACTAGATTTAATATGCTTACAAAACTTTATGGAGTTTGGGTCTTCCCCTGTTTATTTATTACTTTGATTAAACATTCATTCATTATTAAAGGAATAGTTCACACAGAAATGAGAAAATGCTGAAATTTCACCCTCTGGCCATCCAAGAGCCATGTGTTGGTTTTTAGCATATCAAGCACCATTAACAAGTGAAAAACACTCCAGAAATAGTTTTTTAAATGTGTCGCTGGATTTTGATGTGGGAGGACATCGGGAGATGGACTTGTTCACTGGAAAAATAAACATTATTATGAGTTATTGACTTGTTTAAACACTTCAAGAATAGATTTTTATCTTGGAAAGTTTAAATTAAGGTGTGTAAATTATGACATTTTTATCAACTGTTTGGAGTCATTCTGACGGCACCCATTCACTGCAGAGTATTCACCGGAGCGCAAGTGGCGTAATGATACGTTTCTCCAAATCCAATTCAAAGAAGAAATAAATTCATGGTATAAAAGGGGGAAATTTTCAGCAATTTGTCTTTTTTCTTTTGGTTAACTATTCTAGCAAAATGTTTATCATCAGTTAATCACCTGCATTTCGAGCGATTCTGATAAACTATTTTATGTCATGGGAGAAAGAATCTGAAGAATTTCAGTATCTCGGGGCTGATCTCTATTGCTACAGTATCATTTACTGGAACATTTTCAGAGGCTTTGACTTCCTTAACACTGTGTAAATCTAAGTGGAAGAAACCCACTAGAACCAAAAAAACGCTTGTGATTTCAGATGGGATTTGTCCTGGAGAGGGATTCAGGATGAGCTTGTCTCTTTAATAATGCTGGCCTGCAGTCAGTCTGGAGACCCTACATGTATCAGGATTGTTCCAGACGGTGGTTACGGTCTGTCTGAGCCAGTGCTGTCTGTGCTGTCCCGAGCTTCTGTTCAAGTCTCAGCACACATGCTCACTCGTTTAGTAAGAATATCGCTTTGTTTCATTTCTTTGCTCTTGGCAGCAAGTAGCACTTTTATCCTCTGCCCCAAATGAGAGCATTTTAAAGATCACTCACTGCAGGCGTAGTTCTTCCTCTTCTGTGATCAGTTTGAGGCGCGTGTGTGTGTGTGTGTGTGTGTGTGTGTGTGGGGGGGGTGTTATGTTGTTTGAAGATCTAACATTTATAAATAATGTTGCAATGATTAAATGTACTTCAGAGAGGAATCTGTTGTACAGTGGCAAGGGATGAAGTAGTGACGACCAACGTTGTAAATAAAAGGTATCGCAATATTGGGTTATAAGACAATATCTTGGAACGCATTTTCATACTATAATGGCGTACTGGGAAACAACACAATAAAATGATTGATAGCAGACAAAGTGAGTGGATGGAATATGAATGTGCTTGTGGCACTGTGCAGGAGAGGTGTAGGAGCATGTTAGCATCTGTTGGGAGGTTGTGGGGTGCTGGTTGATTCGCCTCAGGGCTATTTCTGCATCTGCAGGTGAGAAATAGCAGAACGTTGCATTCTTTCACCATCCGTGTTTCACACACGGTTGAGATGCCAACACTTCTTTAGTAACGGCGACTGATGAGCAGAAAATAGCTTCAGGTTTTATCACCCATCTTGTTCCAGTGGCCATGTGCTGTTGATTTGCCCTGTCCATGGTGCTGAAATCAAGACCGATCACCCGCACAACATTAACAGGGCATCTTGTGAAAATATTCAAGTTAAATATGTTTTAAGCATCATTACATAAAAATAAAATCCACAAATGTTTAAATGCAGAGCTTTCTTCTTGCAGCAGTAATTGGGTATGTCTATGCATGCATGTACAGTACTTATCTATTTGATGGCACTATCCTTGCAAACTTGATTCCAGTGATTAGTACTGTTTCAGATGTGCACCACTTCATTTCCAGACTGACAGGTTCCTTTGAATTTTGACTTGAGTTTCGACGATTTCAGGCACTATTATGTTAAGTCTGTGTTATGTTTGAGACCATTGCCGCATTGAAAATTACATTTATCCAGAGCATGTGTTTATCTAACTAAAGCAGACATTTCTTTGCAACTTGCACCATTAATCCTTGTATTTTAATAAGAAGCCCAGTTCCTGCTGAGGAGAGGCAGCATGAGCTCTGGTGTTTTTGAGGTGTTAGATTTGCTTTATATCACTTTGAATTTCAGCTAAAAGCTTTTTCATTTTTTTTATTTGACCACAAAATCTTTTCCCACAGCACAGATGGATCACCATTATGCATTTTGACCTGCTCTAAATGTGCTTTTAAATTCTTTTAAAGTAACGGCTTCTGTTGGGCCACCTGTTCTTTACAAGCCCTGTGCTATTGGTGGAGGGAGAGGGATAAAAAATAATTTTTGAGGGATTTGTGATGTCAAGCAAAAATAAAAGAACATCACTACATTTTAATGAGATTATAAAGACATTTTTATTTATTTGGATTATAATGCGCCACTGTTTTTTGTGCACTGTAAAACCAGAAAGATGCATGAACAAAGTAAAGCGTTGTGGTTCATTCTTACTTTTAAGCTGCTGTAAGAAATGTCTGGATCGCTGTTGAAACCAATAAGGAGTTTGTTCTTCGTTTTGCTGCTTTAACAGCTTCCACTTTTTGGTTTGGAAAATATTTTGGGCAAAATGTTGGAAAATCGATGCATGGTTTTGTTCCCATTCATACAGGTTAAAGCACAGACGTTTGATAATGGGGTCTTGCTGGCTGCAAGGTGTTTAGTGCGGTTCAGGTGTTACGTTTATGCAGCCCAGTCAAGTTCTTCCACACCAGACTCAGTAAATCATTCTTCATGGACCTTGATTTTTTTTTTTTTTTTGCTTTCAAAAATCACTCTGCAGGCACAAGGGGTGTTTGAACCCACCTCCTTGTTTGTCTCTTGTCTTTTTGCACCTGTAGAACTCAGTCTGCGTCTGTAAGAGGAGAAAACACGAATCCTTGATCTGTATTCCGCCTCCTTGTTGGTGTGAGAGGCTGTTTCAGATGTTTTCCCTATATGTGAGCCACATTGGCTGCTTTGAAGTTTAAACGGCACACTCCAGCATGCATCAGTCTGCGTTTTGTTCTTCGCCCTTCGATAAGCAAGCTGGTTTGAGTCTCCGAAATTAAGGCCAATTTTACTTATTAGTCAAATTTTCCTTTCTGTGTTCTCCCCCGTCTCTCTTGAAAAGGTCCACCCTACTTTACTGTATCAAATATTCAACTACTTTGTCATGTCATCCCCTTTTATTCTGTTTTACAATTTCGACCCATCCATTTCTTGCTCTCCCAGCTAGTGCACTCTCCTTTGTATCTACATTTTAAAATAAAGAGGTTCTATACATTTCTCTCCATGTCATCCCTGAAGCTTACTGTCAGTTGGATATGAAAAGAATTACAATGTAATTGGCAAACCCACACAGGTGGCAGACAACAGGAGAGTCGTTCTCTCACCTGAAAGCACCTGATCCTTTGAAGCGGAGCGCTCTCACCCATTAAAGTCTTTGTTAGGCTGCGAGCACTCGGATGAGTGGCAGCTTATGCAATACTCGCGCTGGCATTGACTTGCGCATGGACCGAGAGCTCCTTCTTGTGGACAGCGTGGAGTCTGAGGCTTTAGTAGTGTTGAAGTCTGCTGAGAGTTGCTGAAGATTTACCCACAACAGAAAGACTTCTGAGTGACTGAGTCATATCCTGGTGACAAATGAACAAGCTTGAGCTCATGCTGAGAGTGATTTTCCGCAAATAAGCAGCCGGAAGTCAGTGAGAGTTGATGATTTGTGATGGTGACAAAGTTGGGCAGCTGCTGTGGTTCAACATCCACCCATTCGGATAAAAAGAGATCGTATCTGATTGATATAACATGACCAACAAAAGTTTACTTGATTTAAAGTGAAGTTGAGCCTCAGAAACTTACTCAGTGTATCAGTCAGGGTACTTGTAAAGCATCACTTGCTTTCTTCGTGGATTGTTGTTCAGTTTAGTGTGCAGTACACAGTATATCAAATCTTGTACAGTGAACAGTAACCAACAATACGGCTACTTGGCAACTAGAGATAAATCTAGGGTTGTCCAGTCCTGATACTGGAGGGTCACTGTCCTGTAGAGTTTAACTTCAGCCTAATTAAACACACCTGAACCCGCTAATCAAACTCTTTCTGGATTACTACAAACTTCCAGCCAATGTCTTGAAGATAAACTCTGCAGGATATAGTCCAGGCAGGTTTTGATCCCATAAGTCACGACTTCAAACCATGACTCACGACTTCCAGGCAAATCATGCCAAATTGCCTGAGCTCAAGGAATTGTGGTAGCTAGATGTAAACAAAACGGCGGACCGTATGGGGCTTATGCTCATTTACAATTTCTATCAAAGGTGTATTACTAGCTTATTTCAGGGAAAAGCTGTTATAACTTTTATTTCAGTGTACCACGTCTGTAGAGGCTGCCATTGTTGCTCCACTGGCTATGTGACTTAGAACTGGGAGTACTGTACATCGATCTAGTACGAATTCTGTCATGTAACACATAAGTCTTCGTTTATCTTTGGAACACAAATGAAGTTATTTTTGAGGAAATCCAAGTGCTTTCTGACCTTGCATAGACAGCAATGCAACCGACTCTTTTAAGGCCCAGAAAGGTTGTAAGGACATTGTTAAATACTCCAGTGGTTCAACCTGTGTCGTGGCACTCTCGTGATCATGAGTAGATGATCACAAAATCTTTGAGTACAAAATATATTCTTAAGCTTCCTAACGTTACGATTGAATCACATGTGTCGTAACTATTTTAACAGTGTCCTTACTACTACTTTGCATTGCTGTCTACGTAGGGTCAAAAAGCTCTAGGATTTAATCTCTAATATCTTTATTTGTGTTTCAAAGATGAACAAAGGTCTTAAGGGTTTGGATTGACACAAGGATGTCAATATATCATCACCTCCCAATATCTGTATTTTACAGTTCAAATATGTTCTGGTTGTGTTGCATCTCACATCATTTTGCTTTCCGTATGAACAGAGGAAACTTGTTACATCACAACTGGTGAAAGCTAATTTGGAGTTTAAGTGCATCCTGACATTTTCAGCAGCAGTGGTAGCTGGTAGATTTTTTTCTTGACTAATTTTCATCCTCTCATTGCGCTCCAGATCTTTGATACAGAGCTCCGAGATGAAGAAACGGAGGTGTGCTTTATTGACATCGCCTACGACGAGATCCCAGAGCGCTACTACAAAGAGTCTGAGGTAAGATATTTCTTCCATAAAACACATAAATATATTACCCATTATATAGATGACAAATAATTAAGCAATACAAATGTACAAAGTACAGATTTCCCTCTAAGGTACAGTATGTGCTAATAACACCTCCAATATTTTCCACACTGACCTCTATGATTTATTCATTTGAGCTCTGTTGATATGGTATTTAGCGCTGATGGGATTTTGTTTTGAAGAAACAGGGGAGTGCTTCTCCCACATAGAAGAAAACAAAGGAGTATAGCTTATTTTAAGCCAATACTGAATTATTAAAAAGGCCCTGTTGAGATCTCTACTGGATACGCACAAGACTCAGAATCACCTCTCTACTGTACCGCAGCAGTAATTCATTTCCACACACTGTCTCTCTCGTCCTGCAGAGGAAAGCGTAGACAGATGAGAGGAGTGCAGTGTTATCTTTCTCTGGCAGGAGCTTGCTGCTATCTAAGGATCCAGGCCAGCAGTGGTTCTGTTTGAGGAAGAAAAAAGCAGAGGTGGGATTAGATGTGGAAGGGAAAAGAACAGCTGCAGTGCTGGGAATGATAAGTGATCACTATAGTCCTCATTTAGACAAATAAAATCACTTATGTCACAGTAAACAACCTTAGCACTGTGTCCTAATTGGGCACAATGCAAATAAAGCAAGTCATGTCAGTCTCGTCAGTGCATTTTTAGGCCAAGTGTTAATTTATAAACTATAAAAAGGCTTGCTATTAAGTAGCTAAATGGTTTTGATGAAAACCTATTGAAAATATAAAAAGAAAACCTAACATTACAAAGAAACAACAGTAGAGTGCAGTGCAGAAGATATATGTAGAAAGTTGTGATTGAAATAATCCATTTATACTATGACGAGTTTGACCACTTAAAAACCCTGCATGCATGCTCTTAAATGGACAAATGGTTAAATGGTGTGTGTGTGTGTGTGTGTGTGTGTGTGTGTAATGTACCCCCCAATGCATTGCAAAGTTTAATTATTACTTTTTAACAGATTATGACTGAAGGTGTTAAGGTAATAAAAATGCATTTAGTCCTTTGTGTTGCTAAACAGCCAGTGAATCTCAGTCATTGGCAGTCACAACATCTTGCTCTGGGGAAGTTCCAACTGGCATTTTTGTTCCCTCTCAAGGGCATTGTGGGAAGGGGACACTATTTGTAGGGTTGTTCCAAACTAAAGTAAACAAATCTGTTCACAAAGGTCCTTTTCCTGATGCTGTTAGCCCAAAGTTTTCTTTTGTTTTTTTACACATACACTAATGCAGTGCCCAACCTCCCAATCCTTGAATCAGGTTGTTTTTGGGGTTTTTTTTTTCACATTTGTATCACATAGCATTTACAGATTGGGCCAATGGATCAAAAACAATGAGCTTACAGGCAGCTACCATTGAAATGAGTGAGAGGTTTTCCCAAGGTATAATAGTATATAACCTAGTTGATGATGATGCCATGATTCTTACCATTCCTGTGTTGGGGAGATGATTTTGTTGTCTATCGAAATAGCAAGGATTTGGCAGGGTTTATCTGCATTTCGGTTTTGAATAAATTCAGACATTCAGGCAGAAATATGTTAATACCAGATGACATTTGGTTGTCAGAAGGTGAAAAGAGAATTCTGTTTCATCTGCATAGGTATAATGTGTAAAAACTCTGAGAGGTGATAATTTTGCAAAGTGATTTGGTGAAAAGGGTGAGTAAAAATGGCCAAGTACTGAACCCTGTGGAACACCGGTGGGTAGTTGGTGCGTAAAGCTTCAAGTACACTGCTCTCCAGAGTGAGTACAGCAAAGTAATGCTAACTTTAAATGGAATTCACTCCAATATTGTGCATTAATACAAAGATACAATATGCTTTTGGGTGTTTCATCAGCTAGAACAGGATGGCAGGTACAACCATTAAATGCAATAAAAATGGTTAGGACAAAAATGTATTACCGCATGCACAAATACAGAAAAAAAATCTAAAATGAAGATATAATCTTATAATTAACATCTGTAATTTAAATGTAATATAGATCTATTTAGTTTGTGTACTGTACACCAACCCTAACACAACCAGTACAAGGACATGTTTACAGTGAGAATAGCTTAAACTTCTCAGATCCATGTTGGACTGGAGAGTAATTTACCACCTATTATTAACTGTATAATAAGATATAATGTCAGATCCATTGCTTAGCATTTGCATAGTTGGCAGGTGTTTGTTCATGTTAATTTTTAACTAAATTTTACCTTTTCTTCCCACCATCTCCCGTCTTCTTTCTATTCTGCTATAAATAAGTCTTATAAAGGTTGAAATTAGATTTACTCATTTATTGTATATATAATAAACTCTGTGGGCCATTTTATTTGCATTCCAGGACTTTCTTTCATTTTGCATTTCCATTCTAGGACCCACGATGCTTTAAATCTGAGAAGACAGCCCGGGGTTCACTGCAGGAGGGCTGGAGGGACACACAGGATCCCATCATGTGCTCCTATAAGCTAGTAACGGTGAAGTTCGAGGTGTGGGGACTTCAGACACGCGTGGAGCAGTATGTGCACAAGGTCACTTCCACCACTCCACATGCATATCCCGGACAAGACCCCTAAAACCATAATCTTGTAGTTACTCTCATTGCAGATCACTTAGTTCTATAGATAGATCTGTCTATCCATGATATTATCTAGCAGCACAAGTCCCTGGATCATCTTTGTTTGTTCTAAAAGAATATTTCTGTCAACCAATCAGATTTAAGGGTTAGGATTAGTCAGAGCTTTAACATAATTTCTTTTAACTTTTCTTTTGCTTTTGATGTAAGGGTTATTGTTAGCATTGGGCTTAGAGAACATTAGGCATATGTTCGTTTCACAGAAGGGATTCTCCAGCACCAAAAAAGATCCAGGAACACATCCACTACACATGTATACTTGGCAACTTCTCAATTACCATATATTTTACCATTCTGTCTTTTTTTCTGTAGGTGGTAAGAGATGTGCTGCTGCTGGGTCATAGACAGGCTTTCGCTTGGGTTGATGAGTGGATTGGTAAGTTTGGCATTGACTAGCCAGTCATGCACACATCCTTCCTTTCAAATTGTTGTTTGTTCATCTCTCTATCTTTTTATTTGTGGTTGCTTTTGTGGTGACTCTGTCCCAGAGTCATGACTAACAATCATCATGGATGCCGAAAGGATGTCGTGATCCATAGCTCACAACCGTGTTTAGTTTTGCATGAGTCACTGCAAGAACAAAGTCAGAAAAGATGTTTGAGCTGAGAAATTCAGCTTTTTTTAAAAATTGTTCATGTTCTTATCAAGGACCTTGACCATAATGATTAGATTTGATGCTTGAACAAATTGTTCATAAATTGTTCAGATTACAAAACATAGAAAACAGCATCTCTTTTTCCCCTGCTGTAGATTAGAGCAGGGGTCTCCAAACCTGCTCTTAGGGGGTCATGTTTAAGCAGTTTAGCTCTTGCCTCAAAAAAACACAAGGTTTTCAGGGTCATTAGAAACGTCAGGTGAAGTGTGTTGGAGCTAAACTCTACAGGAAGATGGTCCTCCAGAAGTAATTGCACACTGAGTCTGAAATTTTTGGACGTTGAAACATAAATACGACCCCACATTGTGTCAATCACATTTTGAGAACCACCAAACCAAAATCCAGATTGTCAAAATTCTGAAGGTCCTTGCACACTGTGTTCACAGAAATTGGTGGTCGTCTTTTTAATAATGTGGCTCTAGTATTGCTAGCAAAGCATCAAACTGAGTGACTGACATCCTGAAGTAACTTTGAATCGGCCGTTTTAATTCTGCTGGGAACTCTTCATCTATTTCTCAGAATTTGAATGGACCCAATATTTCCTTTCTTTTTCCCTTTTTTTTTTTTAGAAGCGAGAGGAAGCAACATCATTCTCACTACTAGAAAACTCCCTTTAGGACTTGTTTGCTTTAGACGCAATAGACTCGGCGTGCAATGTTTCTACCCGTGACAAGTTTTTAGGATGACAAATACAAAAAAAATGCATATGAAAATTTAATACTCAGTGTGCGATGACCTTAGGTCTGGACTTATTTTAATCTAAGACAGACCATCATGACAATATTAACCAGGATTTGGTAAATAATATTATTTTACTACAGTTTGTTAATGAAAGCCTCATGAAAATCAGATTAAATATGATGTCAAACTCAACTTCTAAGGGGGCATAGCCCTGTTTATCTTCAGGACTATGTTTATCTTCAATCCCCTGATTGAACAAAGGCTAATTAAGTCCCTCAGGTTTGCTTCGTGTTTTAGATGTCCACTACAACCGACTAATTGAAATTTCTTTGCTTTGTACGTTTAAAGACATGACAATGGAGGAAGTCAGAGAATATGAACGAGCCACTCAGGAAGCCACCAATAAGAAGCTGGGAACTTTTCCGCCAGCTATTTCCATCAGCGAGACACCCTTGCCATCCTCCGCTCGTAGCGGTCCATCCAGCGCTCCCTCGACACCCCTTTCCACTGAAGCTCCAGACTTCCTTTCTGTTCCCAAGGACAGACCGCGGAAGAAGTCGGCTCCGGAGACCCTGACTCTTCCCGACCCAGCACGGAGAGACTCTGTCTTCCGCCTTCCCAGTCTGTTTTCGTGGGGTCCTAGCACCCCGCAACCTGAGTAAACCACAGATCTGGCCTTAGTTTATAAAAACACACCCCAGTAAAGTGTCTGTTCGACACACAATCCAATCAGTCTCTCTTTAAACACTGAGAGATACTTATAGTTTCCCAAACCCACACACAGAGTGGCTTTTCAACCCGTCCAACCTCATGTTTTACACTGGAAGTTAATTTACAATAGGCCAAAAAGTGCATTTGGACTTAACAAAAACATTACAGATCACTGTTAAAAATATCTCAGGAGTTGTCCCATTGATAGAGTTGAATCATCTACTTTTTTTCTTCTTGCTGAGCCATTTCTTCCTACATATGTTGAATATGGACAGGATTCGTAGCCACCGTTGTTTTGCTGTAGTGGTGTATTTATTAGTATATTCTGCTCAGTTAATATTTCAGTTGTGATATTATGTTAAGTGACTTTATTCTCAGGCTTCTGAATTTCTCACTCCAGTTAATCAGTGTTTGACATGTACTGTAAATATCCCATTTCTAAGAATGTAGGGGTCAATTTGATAGTGGTTTCACTATGCTCTTGTCTTTAACTTTGATCAGTTTCATTCCCACGGACTCAGAAAACCAAGTGATACCAATTTTACTGGCCTTTTGCGTGATCTGTTGTTAGACAAAACATACTGGAACTTGTCTGTACATACCGTAGTTTATCTTCATAAATATCTTTGTTAGGTTGAGGAGCATCTGCCATGTAACTGAGTATGCTGTTCTACAATATATGTTCTTGGTTGGGATTAATGTGATGCATTATTATCCATGAATATGAATTAAGTCCTCAAAGAATGCTTGAAAATTAGATTGTTGTATAATCTTTGAGCTCTAAGGAATGTTTGCTGCTGCTGGCCAATGTATACTTTGTAAATTGAAAAGCTCTTGTACTCTTGCTGGTTCCCGCATATCTGTTCTTTTAAGCTGAAACACTCTTTTCTAAAGGATTCAGAAATGCACATGCCAAATCTTGGGAAATCATGCTTTTGATGTCAACTGCCGTTGTGAAATTAAAGCATTTGCTATCTAATGGGATTTCTTCTTTCTTCCAGTTTTACCATACTTGTCATTTGTCTTTGCTGTTTAAGTTGAACAAATGTGGGGTAAGTTTGGGGGGCTCAATTTGTGACCCTGGACCACAAAACCAGTCTTAAGTCCCTAGGGTATATTTGTAGCAATAACCAAAAATACATTCTATGGGTCAAAATTATTGATTTTTCTTTTTTGCCAAAATTCTTAGGATAGTGAGTAAAGATCATGTTCCATGAATGTATTTAGTCAATTTCTTACTGAAAATGTATTAAAACCTAATTTTTAATTAGTAATAGGCATTGATAAGATCTAATTTGGACAATTTTAATGGTGATTTTTAACGGTGAAATATTACCCTATCCATACAAATCATACATCAAGTGAAACCTTTTAAATCTTAATCTCTGAAAATTAACACTTACGAGTGGTTTTGTTGTCCAGGGTCACATTTAGGTTACAGAATATATTATCTATTAAATTGTATAATATATATTGTAATATTTAATATAAACCACAACAAATTACTTCTTTTGTTAGTGCACATTTCAGGTTCTAATTATAGTGGTGAAAAAAAAACATTTAAAAAGTTATTTGCATGATCGGATTCCTGTTACTTTAATTAATTGTCTAACATTATCTGAAGCCGACTGCTGCACTTGACATTTTAAATATATTCAGAGCTTATAGTACTTTTTTTTTTTCAAGCAAACCCAGCGTAGTATATTTCACATGATACACAAGATGGCAATAAAAAGGAAATATTGCCTTATATCTTATATAATTTTTACCCAAATTCAGTCATTACATTATGGGGTCAGATTAAAAAATAAATAAACATGGTTCCATTTAATTTCGTGCCGACTTCAACAATTATCATGCGCACTGGACTTTTATTTTGAAGTTGGTATGTAGGACCTTTATTCTGAAAGAGTGTTTTGATTGCTGTTTTTGCGCTCGCTCTGCTAACAGTAAATTATATGTAATCCGAGTGAGATATCAGTTTAATCCTTACTAAGGACCACGTTTATTTTTGAAGCACCACGTATTATTAAACATTCCCTACTATGTAACATTTTTTATTGATTATACGTTTTTAAGAAAGACATGTTAAGTTAGCTAATGGAAGTGCTGTTGCTACCGCATAGGCTGTTTGGTTTTGTAGCGTTACTTTCTATTACGAACTTCATTGCGCTCATTCGCATCCGCGTTATTTGATTAGATATAACGTTACACGTAGCATCAAAATATAATTGCCAATGCTGAGATCAGCAGGGAGTTGAACTGATCACGCGACACTAAAAGCGCGCCATGGCTCAGCGTTACCACAGAGACCACCAGCATCATCACGAGTCTGTTTATAAAAGATGCGGAGACTCTAGCGGTGATAATAAGACGGATAAGCGCCACAGATCGTCCGAGGAAAGCCAGCACAGACCCCCAGAGACTCTGAGCGCTCACAGACAGCTGTATGAGAGGAACTTCCCGCTGTACAAGCAGCCCGTGGAGGTGGGCTGCTTCTCTCTGGACTCTCGCAGGACTTTCTGCAATGACCAGAGGCAGCTGCGCTATTATGTGCAGCCCGCGAAGAGCCCAGACTTTAACTTAAGGGACGGATACACCAGCCGCTTCGTCAAAAGAGATGACGGCGTGAAAGAGAAGCTTGATCACGTGCTGAAGTGGATTCTGGCCAACAGAGACAAGATCCAAACCAGAGACCAAACTCCCTCATCCAGGTCAGAAACGCCCTATGCGCATTTTACTCCTCTGTCAAGAAGTAGCTTATAACTGTAAAGAGACAGTTACAGTAAGCTCATGCATTGCATTCTGTGTGTGTGTGTGTGTGTGTTACACTCTATAATGAGAGAAGATAAATAATTATTCGTGCATAACGTAAATATAATTATGTTTCGGGGGAGTTGCACATGGCGTTTGCAACTAACCTTCCCATTTCATAAGAATAGACAAAAATCTAATAATTGATCTAATATCTTACTCCCCATCAGAGTTATCACGAGGATAATTTTTAACCTATAGTTTCCTATTGTAAGTTATTGGTTTGGAGTGTTTCTCCCAAGTATGTTTTACATGACATTGTTTTATTATTTTTATAAGTAAATATTTGCAATATATATTTTAACAGGTTGTTAATTCAACAAATGTTTTGTATAGATTACATAAATTAATAAAGTGTTACCTGACATTATTTGAAATAAAAATAAAAATAAATCTCGGCAGGTTACCACTGCAACTTTCTCATTTTTATTCCATTTCATTAAAAAAAATTTAATTGAATAATTATTTGTATAATAATAAGAAAAATTATATGAACAATAAAAATGCCAAATTACTTAAGGGTTTCTTGTTTTTCATTACAATGTCAGGACAGTTGTCCAACCCTGACTTTTTTTATGGGGGGGATATCGAATTGAATTTTTGCTTATAATAGAAGAGCCATTTGATGTAATTTTCTGTAAGTGTATGTACATTTGAATATATGAGTGCCCAGGACGAATGTGGGTCAAGACGTCAAGGTGTCAGCATCAAAAGAAAGGTCCATAATAATTAAATGTAACAGTAAGTTAAGTGTATACTTTAAAAGGTTTCTTTTAAGGTTTTAAATAAGTTTTTGGAGAATAAAATTAAAAAATTTGGTTAAAATAATGTTACGTTGTCATTCATTGTAACACAGTAAACCAACCTGCTTATTCTGACCTGAGCATATTAAAATATATAAAAGCACAAGGAAGCATATTACATTTTCTTGGGTTTAAGATGAGTAAAAAAATCTTACGGACAAATGGGTTAAACCTAGAATAGTGACAAATTTAAAAAATGTAAAATTATAACTAATTATTATTTGGGGTAAAAGTAATTCGTCTTTTAATCTGTCATAATTTATTTTTGTTGTAAAAATGCCACTGAATGACATTTTAGTGATTTAAATTTAGTAAATCAGGGAAACATAAGATTTATTTTAGTGCTGTCAAATGATTAATCGCGATTAATCGCATCCAAAATAAAAGTTTTTCTTTACATAATATACGTGTTTATGCTAAGTTTATTTATTATGTTTATATTAAAACACACACGAACAGTACATATTTTGATAGTATTACATATAAATGCATTTATACATTTTATTTTCTTATATTTGATATTATATATTTAATATATAAACATAGCTTGTTTTCATTAAATATATACATGCATGTGTTTGTATTAATATATACTTAACAAATATACACAGTACATACTAATATATTATATAAAGAAAAACTTTTATTTTGGATGCGATGAATCGCAATTAATCATTTGACAGCACTAATTTATTTTTTAAAATTATAAGCAATTTAAAGCAGTATTACACATTTGATCAAACACTTTTTTTTGTCTTTGACACATGTATTGCATATCTGGGTTATTATAGTTAACTTAAAACCACATAAACACTTACTTCAAATAAATTTAAATAGTTGCCAATGAAAGTTTATGTCATTTTATGTAGTCGATGCAATAAAAACGAACTAAATGTAAAGGAAAAAATGACAAAAATGCACAATAAAAGTACTAAAATGATAATAATTTAGAACTCTGATAGAAAACTATATTACTTCTCAATAATAAACTTGGCACAGATGTCTTGTTTCTGTTTCTGTTGAGTAATTGAGTGTGTTTGCAGCGCTCTAGGAGTGGACTTCGTGACATGGAGAGGACATCTAACCAAAGTGCTGACCACCCCATACGAGACTCAGGAGGGATGGATGCTGGCCGCCTCCAGGTTCAGAGGCACCATCTACATCAGTGAGGTGGAAACCGAAGCGGCCAGAGTGAGCCGAGAGACCCGCCCCGAGCGGCAGGAGGAGATGATGTACTGGGGATACAAATTTGAGCAGTACATGTGCGCAGGTCTGGGACGTCTAGCATTTTGTCCTATCAGACAGAAACCGATCTCTTCACTTATCTATGTTTTTCGTCCTTTTTAAGATGACCCGGATGCGACTCCAGACCCAGGGGGCGTGGTGAACACCAATGAGGCGTTCTGTACGGTGGTCCAGACACGTCTGGCCGATCATAAGCTGCTCTTCTCTGGAGAAGTAGACTGCCGTGTCAAAGACCCAGATGCCCCTCCAGCTCCGGGATGTTATGTGGAGCTCAAGACCTCTGCAGAGATCTGCACCCCGAAGCAGCGAAGCAACTTCCACAGGTGAAGCTATCAACACCAGCTGCTCATCCCACAGACCTGTTCGCAGTGTGATAGATATTTTGCTCAATCATTTTATAATGACTTAATTAGTATTTTCTGATGCTGTGCACTGAGCTCCTTTCTTTGGTTCCTCCAATTTGAAGCTGTCCCTTTGCAAAGTCGTGTATATTTTATTTTAATTCTCCATAAGGAATGTATTTGTAAAAGTGTTACCATCACAGTCTAACCGCGTAAGAAATTTGTCCTACTTAGTTGAGGGGAGAAGTTTTGAAAAACATTTTTTCCTTCCACCCTAATTTTTTTTTCCACCCAACCCAGTATTTTTTCTACACCATGTCCCTTAAGGGTCTCCATACATTCTTTGTAAAGGCACAAAATGTCTTTGTTTGTGCTCAACAGAAGAAAATGAGTAAATAATTAAAGATTTGACATTTTTTGTTGAACCATCCTATTAACATTTATATTCATCCCTTTAAATATATATATTTTTTACTATACTGAACATTCATCTTGGTGTAAACCGGATATTAATGTCATAGTTCATGGAAAAATGAGCCGCCTCATGTTATTCAAATGCAGATGTCTTCATGTTTTAAAGAATATTAACACTATTTTTCTCAAGGGTTAAATACATTTATGGGTCATTAATTAATAACTTAAAAGTGAGAACTACAGCTCTATTTTTAGAAACGTGTGTGTGTGTGTTTTTCTCTTGTAGGTACAAGTTGCTGAAATGGTGGGCACAGTCGTTTCTTCCTGGAGTGCCACAGATAGTCGCTGGGTTTCGAGACCATGATGGGATAGTGGTGTCTGTTGAGACCTTCCCAACCTCGAAAATTTCACAACTCATCAAGGTTAGATCTTTAGAACCACCCAAGATTTTGTAATGCTTTTGAAAGATGTCATTCCCGTTCCCTTCCCAAGGCTGCAAAACTACAGTAAAACAGTATTATTGTGAAACATTATTACTATTTACATTTTTTATTTTTAGATATTTAAAATGTATGTTTATATGGATTGCAAAGCTTCAGTGTCACATGATCCTTCAGAAATCATAAACATAATATGTGTGTACTGTGTATTATTTATATATATATATATATATATATTTGCATGCACACTAGGGATGTGCATCTCCATAACTGAGGCCGATGCGATACGCATCTCGATGCATAGCCAACGATACGATAC
>JAUCMT010000068.1:21111425-21133957 GCA_032357475.1 Enteromius thamalakanensis
TGTGACTCCGGGACCTCGCCTCAAACAGCTCTGATGGACTGCAAGCAAACACAAGACAAATACATAGAAACGGGATATATATATATATAAACATATATGTGTCACAGCTGACTTGTTAATATAGTCTTAAACTAAAGATGATAATATCGAGATAACAACATATCTATTCTTCCATAAACAAATTAACCATAAAGAAAAAAGTTTTGATTAAATGTGGTTAAAATGTGGCCGTTGAACTCAAAACTGAAGGAAAATGAACAAGAGATGGCATGGGCAGAGTTATTTAATTATTTAACATTAAGAGGAGAATTATCGTATTATTTTTCTACAAACCTGTGTAGAATTTTATTGTTTTACTTTTGTTATAAACTCATACATTAAATGTTAAAATATATAAAAGCACATATTATTATATTTAAATCTACTATGATTTAGGCAGAGACTGAAATCATTGAAAACATTTAAATTCTGATTGCGCATGAATAATTAGTGTCAAGTAAATACAAGGTAACTTTAGAACACTTTAGAGCTGAATGGTTTTTATTGTCTGCAATTGTCAAATTATGTAACTAGTATGACATTTTTATATCCGCATTAAACATATATGCAATAATAGCCACCAAATTGGTCTTATAGGCCTAAAGCAACAAGTTCAGATTCGCCACGGAACGCTATTAAAGAATAGCCTGAGCTGTGCTGAGAGTGACACTTGTCATTCAAATTAATAATAAGTAGTAATAATTGTTACATGAGCACTCATAGAAACACCAGAGATGAAGCCTATCACTTGAGTATCACGCTCGAAGAGAAACATCTTGATCGTCACGCATTCAGAGGATGATTCAAGACTTCAGCAGATAAATATCTTTTATTGACAAAATCTCTGTCCAACCCATGTGTAACGTGCTCTAACTTTTGCGTGTGTGCTTGCTAGCGCGCGTTTCCAGCAGTGCGTTAAGTTACTTCTGTTTGTGTTACAGCAGAACACGAACAACTCAATAAACAAGAGGCGCTTCATTACAATGAATGAATGATGAAGGTTACCTGAGCAGCTCCTCACAAACATCGCGCGTGTGAGTATCTGTAGATGTGTCTCTGTCTGCCATGTTTACATCGGCCTGTCCCTGTCGTTTCAGGGTCCTAGTGCGCAAAGCTCGATTCGTGCGATTGAGCGCCTTCACCAGTAGATGGCGGCACAGCACACAGTATACGATACGTGACGGAATTACGTATTTTTGTAGGCTAAAACAAAGATGCATTTAACACTTCTGGGGCCCGTTCCATAAAACAAGCTTAACAAATAAACCAGGTTTATTTCAGTTAGTCTGACTTATTCCCAGTTAATTTGGTTTGAAAAAAGTCAGGCTATCTGCCAAAGCATTGCTTATTTGGTAAACTTGTTTTATGGAACAGGCCCCTGGTTAGATTTTAAATAATGTTATGTTTGTTTATTATTCCCGAAGTACGGTCTGTGTTTGACACAGTTTATTATATGGCCACCAGTGCTGTCAAACGATTACTCACATCCAGAATAAACAGGGTAAATAAAAATACACACATGCTTTTATGTATTTAATAAAACATGGTATGTATTAAATGTATTTATATATAGCCTAATATAATCATTTACATACCAAAATGTATATATACATTATAAATAAACACAGCACATATATTATGTAAACAATATATTTTTGTGCATGCAATTAATAAGTAATCGTTTTAACAGCACTTAAAATGCATCAGTAATACCTCCTTGTGATTTTTAAAGCTTTTGCTCTGTCTTGGACAATAAATGTCAGAGCAAACAGGAAAACATATTAGGGGGCAGGACAGATTTTTAGGTGAACTCTTCAATCCTTCGACTGTCTGATTTGTGTTGTGTCTTGTCTTTGCTGTAGCGTTGTCAGGAGTATCAGGTGAAAGGTGTGAAAGGTGACGTGTGTTTGGTCGTATCGTGCATCCAGCTCTCTATTGTTTGACCTGAATGGCCACAGAGCTGAGCCACCTGACCCCAGCAATGAGACAGACACCTCACAGACCAAAACACTTGCACCTCCACCCCCTTCCTTCAAGCCAGCAATAAAGCACGTTTCCAGTAAGCCGGATAGCTTCCCAAGGCCTAGCCATTGCCATAGAAACAAACGCTTTAAGCTGACAGTGGTGTCTCTCTTGACCAAATGAGGCCACCCATGCAGAGAAATGCATGGCACAGCATGACATGTTCAGTCTGTATATATAAACTCCACGAGCTTCTGATGCATCGCATCCTGTTCTTGTGTTTATAGATGCTCTTATGGGTCATCCACGCTATTCTTGCATGTTCAAATATTAAACTCACTACTTATTGTATCTTCTTTTACCCTCATGCATGAGTTTAGGATACTTTTAAATAGTGCAGTTTGTAGCTTTTGCAAGTTTTACTTTAAAATACATTTTCACTTATTAAGTGTAAACAGACTTTTGTCGTAGAAGTGCACTTATTTTGACTAACATATTAATGAAAGTGAAACTGTTTTTTTAAGTACACTTAAATCATATATTATCTGCAGTAGTTTTATAATTTAATAAACGTTTAAGATTTGAAGTGCACATATGGTTTAAAACTTTGTCAAGCAATTCTGCAAGCATTACATTTTGGTTAGTGTCCATATGCAAATGTAATTTTTTGATTCTAAATATTGTCAAATTACATAAAAGCATATTTGAAGCCTTAAATATTGGAACATTTTGACATATTAACCGTTGCTGGGGGTAACACATGAAGTAATGTGAGTTAGATAATCAGATTACTTGTTAAAGTAACTAGAAGCACATTACTTCTGCTTTGAAGTATCTTTAGTTTCTTTGTTTTAAAATGTGTTCAGTGACAGCTCACCTGTGAAAGCATAACTTTTAACTGAGCAGGTGTCAAAAGTAACGCCCTGTATTACTTTCCAGAAAAAGTAAGGCAGTTAGTTACTGTTTTTATGAAGTGCTACAATATCCTAATAATGCATTTTGAAACACTTTGAAAAGTAACACCCCTAACATTGATATTGACATATAGCCCATAAATGTATGTTTATGCATGTGTAATACATGTTGGGTTATACATGTGCAAACCTGGTAAGACTTGTTGACTTTACATAAGATATATATATATATATAAGAAAAAATTCAGACATATAATTTTTTGTTTGCTTTAATGAAGTTGCATATATAAATGAAATATACATACTGTACACCGTTGGCATTTGTTACATATAATATATAATATTGTAAAAAAAACATTTTTTAAATATGAACATATTAACATTAATTTGCTATGGGGATTTTATGTCTGTTAAAAACTATCTACCTAGAGGATGTACTTACAGTCTATGTTAAATTATCACCATATAGGTAACAAATATTGCAATATGCAAGCCATGATATACAGTACATCAATATATGACATATGAATACATTTGATCAGTTGAATTGAAAGATCTCTATTAGCATACAGTAGCAAACTAGAGGCTCTGGAAGCTTCTTTATGAGGGGTGTTAGAGATGGACCAGAGGGTTTAAGTGGTATTGCACCGCTGTAAAACATGAGTGGTTGTATCAATGAAAGTGCAGCAGTGTAAACACAGCAGATTAACAGATTAGTGCTGGAGGAAGCAAAACTTCCCAATGAGTCTGTGACGCTACGAAGGTAAATGATTTGTCCTCGGCGTGGCTTTGTTTGCTAATAGTTTCAATGGTGTCAGCTTCTGCAGACCTGTTTGCACAGGAGCCCTCAAAGGGTCTGACAGGTCTTTAATTTTCAGAATTGGGTGCTCTCCTTTGTAGCCGTTTATGTTTATTGTTCAAAATGGGGGATAAAAATAATTTATATGAATTTAATCTAATCACCTCGAATGGGATGTAAGCACCACCAACTGTTTCATTACCCATAAAGTTAGCAAAACAGCAAACACTCATAATGAAATGCAAGGTTTTGTAAAAGAAACACACAGTCAAGTTTGATTTGGATAGGATTAAAATCCCCAAGTAAGCCTGAGCAAACTAAACTTTCCCAAACAGGCTTAGAGTTGGTAATCAAGTTGACCTTTTAATATGACCTCTCTGGCAATCTGTTTTAACTTAGTGCTATGCGAAGCAAAGGTCTGGACAAAGATGGGGGGAGAAAACCAACAGTTCTGTCGATTTTCGCAGACACAGACCCAATTCAGTGCATTAAACAGCGGATTAGAGAGTCGCATACTATAAAAGACTTTCACACATCCCAGAACCCGGCAGTTAAGCGTTCCTGAATAGGACGAGGAGAATCACACACAAAGCTTCCACGTCACTGCTGGACCGACACGGGGGCTGTTTGACGTAACTAACCACAAATCTGTAAAACTGTACAATGAACAATATAAAACCTTTACAGTGCCCATTCAAGATGTTCGTACAGCTGTAAATAATTGGATATCATACTGCCATTACACTACATTATGAAGAAGATTCTTGTGCGGGGCAATTAACCTGCAGCTGATAGCCTAAAATGTAACAATTTGTTCATTTTTAATGCTTACTGAAGATTTCAAAATGTTCTGGAAGATGATGTCATCAAGGAAGTGATTAGAACAACTATAAAATGTATTCTGATGGATCTGGAAAGATTCTGGATGAAGGAATAGTCTCTTTTTTTCTTACCAGTTGTTTTCCAAACTCTTCAGGCATTACAGGAGAAAACTCAGAGCTGTTATCTTGGGAAAGGACATACCAATAATTGGGTGCCAATAATTGTGGCTAACATGTTTTTCTCTCCATTTTCACTTGTTTTACTTCAGAGATAGGTTAGAATTTTGTGGGGGGGGTTTTTTAATGAAAGATCAAATGATGAACAATGCAGATTTATTTTCACTGCCACCTTTGCTCAGATTTACCAAGGATGCCAGTATTAGTGGAGGGCACTGTAAGTAGTAGAGCAACTAAAAGCAAGTACCTTCAACTAATTGTGTTTGATATCAATTTAATGCATTTTCATTTAACTGAAATTAATATGTTATTAAGTGTCACAATTAATTACATTCCTGAAGTTTATCCTTTTAAAGTATATTATTTCTGTCATTTCCATAAGTATACCAAAATGTACTTCTTTTTTTAACATTTGATGTTTTTGATGGGAAAAAACCTTGATGTTAATGTCACTAAAAACCCTCAGTTTTTAGTCTTTACAGCTCAAACGCTAAAGTCAGAGTCAAGTTTGCACGAGAACATGTTGTCAAATAAACGTCTAGTGACTGCAGATATGAGCTGATTAATGTGTGTATGGCGTACAGGCGGCGCACTGCTCGCTTTCCTGCACAAGGTCACAGTGTCCCAGGGCTGCTGGCTCCCTCGAGGAGAACCATGCTTCCAGAATGTTCTGGCTGATTCCCTGCATGGCTAATTCTCTTCTTGTGTGTGTGTGGACGGGGGGTAGATTCCTCCTTTCTCTCCGGTGTGTTCAGCCTTTAAGTCTTGGGCTTGTTTGCATTCCTCTCAGTTAATAAGTGTTTGTCTGATCCCAGAGCAGGGGCTAAAGATCACCCCACGCAAACACACGGCCCCTCCCTCACCTCGCTGTAAAAGAGCAAGCGAGAGGGACGCTGAGCTAATGAGTGTCATAAATTTCATGGACCTTCAGCTCATCCATTAACCATGATAATATCCGGGGGACCAGCACAGATCAGATCTACCACAGTGGGTCATGTGACCTGTTTGCATGCTCACACACACACATACATTCACTTTAATGGTATGTTCAGCTTTCAAACCCTTTTTGAAAAGGCAGTTTATTGTGTGTTGTGTTTCAGTCTGCACAAGTTTCTTTACTTTTATGACTAGCTATCTACTTTAAGTGTGTAATATTTGCAATTAAAAATGTAGGCCTATTATACAATTGAAATCGTCATTAAATGCAATTAATTAAACTTATAAGTGTTTTATATGTACATAAGTAAGACCTTTTCATGGTCAGTTCCAACACTGTCTCACAAACAATTTGTACATATTTTACGAGGTGGCTAATTTGTGCTAATTCGTACAAATTTGTACGACCTCACTACGCTTTGTCTAAACTCCAGTGATGTGGTTTGGGGGCGGGGTTAGGCGTAGGTCATTCGTGCAAATTCATACAAATATGCAACTCGTGCAGTATGTACGATTTAGCAAAAGTCATTTGAAGAGAGGTCTGTATGAATTTGTACGAATTAGCCACCTCGTAAAATACGTACAAATTGCTGTAAGAACGGGCTGTAAGTTCTCTTTAAAATAAGGTTAAAGTGAACTGCTGAATACAAACTTTATGATAAACTATACTAAGTCTATTTCAATTACATTTCTATTTAAATCTAAACTTGCATGGTGTGTATTCATATATATTTGTAATTAGACATTTGCAATTTAGCACATTCAAGTTATATTAAGTGTAATATCAAATAGTTATAGTCAAATACTTTATGTGCGCGTTGTTAATCAACACATCAACATCATTGTACTTCTTTAAAGAACAACAAAACAATATTTACATGCTTTACATTTTAATTCAGCGTTATTACAAAGTGCACTTTTATAAGTGTGATGATTAACAGCCACTCATTAAGTTCACCTTTTATTTCATTAGCTTTAATTACATTACCTGCAAGTATGTTTCTTTTTTTATATATACTTTTGGGATTTAAAGTACACATGTGTTTTACACAAGGTTGGAAATTATTATTATTAATGGCACTGAATATGTTATTTCTGCAAACAATAAACAATAGCCATAAAATAGTAAACTAATCATTTTTTTACATATAAGATATTACGAAGTACTTCCATCAATTACGTTTTTTTTTAATTAAATTAAATAGTGATGAGTGGTTGTCACCACATGGGTCACAAGACCTCAAAATTAGCATTTTATTTGCCATCCATTTATCATAGTGTCCTGATGTGATAGTTCAGTCAGATATGAAAACTGTCACTATTTACTCACTCAAGTTTTTTCCATTAAAACACTAGATGCAACTTACTTTTAGCATATAGATAAAATAAAATCTTTAACATTTGACAGTCTGGTCAATAAGGCAAGAAAGGGCTAAAGGCGTTGTTTTTTTCTTCTGGTTACAGATTAAGTGCACTTTTGTTGTATGCATTTGTATGGTATTTCACACAGAAAATATCTAAACAATATACATACTTAACAGTCGTGTGCTATTCTAAAAACGTTCAGAGTTGTGTCTGACCCAGTCTGGCCTATATATAAAAAACCACCATGACAATCCACTAGTGGCACTAGCGGCAAAGAAATTACACACTTCACCTTTCAAAAACAGTATCAGTGTTGATTAGAAAGGGCCGGGGTGTGGGAAATTACTTCAGAAGTCTGTGTTTCGTTTCATCCTCCATCTGTTCCAATCAAGTCATTTAATGGGAGACGCAGCCACCACTGCTGGGGGTGGACAACCAAGAGTGTGTTTAGAGCTGCACTGGAGAAAGCCTTGGCCGAGCCCATCTACGAGGGGGTCCCAAGTTGGATCCAGCATTGGGGCTTTTGTCAGGTTTTTGTCACCACGAGCGCTCACCTATTGAAGGCAGCGTCTCAGATATGTAAAGCAGCGTCATTTTAAAGTCTTTGCTCCACTGGGAAACAAACAAAGAAATAAAGAAATCAAATCAACGAAGAAAAAAAGAAAAAGAGTATCTTCCCTGAGTAGCGTAAAAAAGCCCTGGCAGAGGCATGTGGGGGAAATAACTGAATAAATGCTAAATCGGAGTTGGGTGAAAGAGTTTACTATGCTCTTGTTTGCTTAAAGTAGGCTTTTTCTTTTTCATTGAGCGAAGCCAAGTCCTGCAGTCGGCTTGGTGCGTCTCCCACCCAGCATTCAAAGGCAGGCCCAGACTTGCCAGTTCAAGGTGGAGCCGCGTCCGCCAGCATCGTGCATGGTCCTTCCCTGGCTACCGTGGGCCTTGTTTATGTTTGTTTCTCTCTCTCCGCTGTAATTCTCTCTCCCTGCGGCAGTGGCTCTCTTGAGGCCATGCTGAGATCAGGTGTCGGGTGAGCTCTTCTCGACCTGCGTTTGTATGTGATGAACGTTTAGCGACTCTATTGTTTCTCGGTCTCCACAACAGAAGCTTCTTCCTCGACACCTATGAGATTGGATAACCTTGAGCCGACAAACCTGCTCTCGAAGGTGCCATTCGGTTGCCAGGTTTATTTCTTCAAATATATAGGCTAACTTTGCTTAGATGGGACAGGTCTGACTTGTTGCTGTTGTCATGCCATGTAAGGTTAAGCTGTTATATAATGCAAAATGAATGAGATTTGCTTTTCTTGAAGAAACCGAAAGCAGGTACCTTTGTGACAATGAGGTAGACTCGCAGGGCAGGAACGTTCGGAGAAAACAATACCCTACAGGCTCATTTAGCTTTTTAAAGACGTAATGTATGCAATACATTTGATCTCTCTGTAATCACTGTGAATTTTTTTAATAGGAAGTGCCCCATAGGAAGTTTAGTTATGAAAACAGTGAGGAATTGGTGGTGTTTATTTCATCAAGTTCGAGAAAATACCTTGTACACTCTTTAAAAAAAATTTTTTATTGGCAACATGGTTAAATGAATTTTTAACATCCATGGAATCTTTTCATTGCACAAAGGGTTCTTTATAGTGGAAGAAGGTTCTTTAGATGTTCTTCAAAAGAAAAAAATGGCTCTTTTAAGAATTCTGAAAGGTTTTTTAGGGAACCAAACATCGTTCTCCTTTATTTTTAGGAGTGCAAACATTTTTTTAAAAAGTTAATTTTATGGTAAGTTTAATATCAATCAATCACCTTTAAATATATAGCGCAATACAAATTGTGTTAAATCACTGAACAGTATCAGATTATGGAGTGCCAGTAATGACAAGATTAAACACTAAATTTTTAGCCAAAGGCATTTCATTTTTGAATGGAGATACGTCATTTGCTAGATCAGCTCATTTTAAACAGGATCTTTGTAATCAAATAGACAACATTAAATTATATTTAATTTATTAATAAAATTTTTTTTTACTTTTTTGCAGGTGCTTGGTGTACTCTGAGTATCTGTATATGTTTATTAAGTGTTGTTAAGTTAAGTGTTGTAAATGTGAAGCGCTACGAAAGTCTAAATTAATTGCCCCAAAGGGGATTAATAAAGCTCAAACTAAACTAAATGATAATAGCTAGAAATTACGTGTCCCCAACGGAGCAAGTCAAAGGCGACAGCGCCAAGGAACCAAAACTTCATTTGTGAAAAAATAGATTCCCTTGATCTGTCTCTGGAGCTCATCTAGGTGACGATCAGGGCTGTAGACATCATCGCTTTGTGCTGATCCACTATCTGATCTGGATACGGACTGAGAAACAGAATAAGAGAGAAAGACTAATATTAGCGTAGATGCCATTCTTCTTATAATGTCATGAGTAGATCGTGTATTAAGGAGAGTGTTCCCAGTTCCGGCTGATTTAATTAATGCAGCCTAACAATCCTTTAACATATTTAATTAATAGAAGTGCATTAGTGTGCTATGTGTAGGCCACGTTAAGGTGTCTTTAATTTAAACTGACAGAGTGTGCCTGCCTCCTGAACAGTATTAGGTAGATTAACATATCATGTATATCATCTGGATACCAATTTAACTGAGCAATCAATATTACTGTAAGTAATAACATACAAAGACTTGATTTTACTTGATTGAACATTGTAAGTAACAACAAAATAATACAATAATTTATAACTGTACAACATAAAGAGCATTTTCACAGAAATGTCATTTTGGTTTCTCAACAGAAACTTTCAGTGAAGAACCATGGTTTTTTTGTAAAGAACATTTTAATATTCAAATACTTTTTTGTCCACTATAAAGAACCTTTTGTGGAATGGAAATGTTCCGTTAAAGGTGTATGGAACAATTAATTGCAATAAAGAACCTTATTTTTAAGGATGTGCACATAAAAATATTCTAAGAATATTTTAAGAACTGTTCACTAAAAGGTTCTTTGTGAAACCTAAAATTATATGGCATTACTTAAAAAAGCTTGCTCTAGGTCTAGTTGTTTGTAGTTATTAATAAATTCCATTCATTAAAATGAATTAATAGATGCAACTTTTCAGTACTGTTTTTTTGAGTACTATTTATTTAACATAGTAATTATAATAGGTTGTAGATAGGTACTCAACCTAATCTTAATCTGTGTAACTTCCATGATGTTACATGTTACATATTATGTAGTATTTGGTAGGGTAAACATATCCTGTAAGTGTATGTATTGTAAAATGGAAATAGCAACAGTTAATTCAATATTATTTCATTAGATCATGTGATAATTCTGACAAATGTTGCGTCCAAAATTGCACACTGGTTTGGTTGACAAGTTAAAAAGTATATCCTAAATAGTATAAATGTGTGCAGTATGAATGAAATCCAGACACACTACATCTGTCCCATTGTCATATTGTTATTTGACCTACCTGTGACAGCTGCATCTTGTCACTGCCATCCTCTCCTGTGGCCTCATGGGATAGTGAAGTGTTCATCAGATGCATAATCCAAATACTTTTCATCTGCTATATTGCAAATACTGTGAATTCAAAGCACTCTTTCCACATTATTATATATAGGAGGGAAGCATGCATATTTGGTGTTTTATGATTTTAATTGTAGGATACAGTCAAAAACGTCAAGACCTGAGATGGTGTGACAAGCCAAATGAACCATTTTAACATCAAATTGATGCATATTTTTTGAATAATTTCAAATAGATCATATATATCAATGCACTAAACTCCAAATAACAACAAATACAAAGTACTAAACACAAAAAATGGTAAACTGTTCAGTAAAAGTTTAGAATGTGAAAATAGATATTATGTCCTTTTCAGTAAACAATGCTCCTACAAATTGTATTCTGATATTGTAGTGAGAAGTAAAAACTTCGCTCACACCAGTTGGATTCAAACTCTGCTGACGTGCTGTTGGGAACATGCACAACGCTGGAAACCCTTCGTTTGAAACACATATCTAGTCATTAGCAACCTGATAAACAGCATTATTAGGGATGATTACAATGAGCAGTGCAAACAGCAGGAAATGGCTTTGTCATGGGGCTCCTTTGCCGGCTCACCACCACCCCTAAACACCTACAAAAGAGCATCACAGCCCCGCGTAATGAATAAAGGGCCTCCCACCGTTTCACTACGTATTGTTTTCCCTATGCTCGCTCACTGTGTGTATTGCTGCCTAAGCTGGTGATGGATGTTGAATTACTTAGCCGCTAGTGTCTCTCTGACAAAGAGACAGTGGCTCTGAGAACACACACCAAACACACACACACACACACACCCGCCACCTACATCCCAGCATGTCATGGCCCACTGCTTCGCCTGACCTCCACGTCTCTGATATCAGCGTTCATGTGGTAATGATGCAGGGTACAGCTTCATTGTGTAGACTTATAGATTTTTGGTGAACACAATACAATATCTCCTGTCTGTGCAGTAATATGTAATTTAAAACCAAACACATTATTGGCTGTAATATTATGACTCATTAGAAGTAGCCTGTCACGTGCCTCTATTTAAATGTACAGTAAATCAAATTAAAGTCAAGCATTATATGAAGCTCTTTACTTACCTACATCTTGGAAATTAAGAATAAGATTTGCTAGCAGTGTACGTTGTTTGCGTTCAGTGGATATTCTTCAAAATGCTGCTAAGGTGATGTGGAGAGACAAATTTTTGAATATAGTCATATTTTAATTTTCTTTGCATTTAAAAAGTATTTGCTTCATAACATCATTGTTGAACCACTGATGGCAGACGGAGTATTCTGATGACATCTTTCATCCTTTTCTGGACCTTGACTGTGTTCATTAACTGGCAGTCAATGGGACAGTCACAAGCCTCCCGGTTTTCATCCAAAATATCTTCAGTTGTGTTACAAAGGCGAATTAAGCTTTTACGGGTTTGGAACGACATGAGAGTAAGTGACTAATGACAAAATTTTCATTATGAGGTGGAGTATCCCTTTAATACAGCCTTTTCAAACACATAGTAAACCCTTGAGGAGAAAAAAATAACGTGTTTCCCTTTTCGGGACTCTGGAAGGTAAGTGCACTTTCACAAAGACGTACAGCATCACCCTAATAACTCTCAGTGGCCGCCAGACCCCTGCCAGCCCTCCCTAATCAAACCCCCACCACTGGCCACAGAGACTGTTATGGACCCTTGCCCATTTTGTGCTCGGCCCTCATGACAATAGCACCAGTAGTTGCCCAGGAGACTGGCCTTTCACTGCCCATGTGATAAAAAAGATGTATTCGCTGCTCCTCTCCCCCTCAGCCTCGTGCTCCACCCCCGTCTCTTGTGTCTGGATCACAGGGATCGGTCGAGCACATGAGAGCTGTCCGAGACATCAGCGGCTCTCGGCTCTTCTTGTGCTAAACACAGAAGCAGAATACCAATGGAGTTGTGAGGGAAACGGCGCAAACCCTGTCCTGAAGCCACAGCTTGCCCGTGCAGCGGCTCATGTTCACAACAATGTAGTAGTCCGGCCCCCCCTCATCCCACAGTCTGACGTCTGACAAACAGCCTCCCGTTACAGTAAAGGCCCGACCTCTCTGATATTTACTCTCCTTTCTTCACTGAATAACATTTCCCTGATGTGACGTCAAACAGACTCGATATTCAGAATTTGGAGAATTGGCTCCGTTCCAATCAGTGTGAATTTGAATCGAAATGGACAAAGAGTGTTTTGCTAACAGATTAAACCCATTTACGTGGTTTTGTTGGTATAAATGGTACATTTTTGGCCGTTTAATTTTTATCTTGTGTATTCTATTGAATTTAATTGGTATCATTTCAATGTTTTGGGTCAGTGACAATTTATAATATTGGTTGTGTTTATTTGATTAAAAACACTGAAGAAAAAAAACAGTAATAGCAGTGTGAAAAATTATTATAAAATCACCATTGTCTGTTTGAATGTATTTTAAATGGTAATTATCTTCCCGTGACACAAAGCTGTTTTTTATCATCATTACTGAAGTCTTCAGTGTCACATGATCCTTCAGAAATCATTCTTAAATGCTGATTTAATGCTCAACAAACATTATTTATTTACACATGCATTACAGATCTGTGGAAACATTTTCTTTTTTATTATTCTCATTCTTTGATAAAACAAGTTATGTGTATGAAATCATAAACATTTATCATTAAGGTCATCTAAGTGTATTTTGCATGTTTGATGTTTGCAGAAAAATTGTACTGAAGATATGAACTATTTCATTCCATTATAAATCAACTTGCTTAAATCCACATTTCAATATAAAAGACATTCTGAGTTTAGGTTTGGAACACACGACCCTGATACTAAACAACCAGACATTATTGTCGGCTGTATTTTTGATTGCTTCGAAAGCTTTTTACACTTTTAGTTTTGAACATTGTTAGAGTGAAAGACAAAAGCGGCAGGTTTAACATTTCATCAGTGTGCTCTCCTTACCTGTAGCTATCAGCAAGACTGCAGGATAATACCTGGATCTGGTTACAGGGCCTCTCATCTGACCAAGCCACCACATTATAATTACGAGTACACTTTACCTGGAAAGACTATTCCACCTTGGATTGGTCATCCCAGACCTCTCCTGAAAGCGTGATAACCCAAAAGATAATTGTCTGTATATACAGTGCACCCGTCCATCCTAATGGAATTTATTTACTTGTTTGTTTGTTTGACTAGAATGCTCTTTTAACAGAAACGTATTTATTTGTTTGTTTGTGCAATTAAAATGTTCTTTTAATATACATTTATGCATTTATTATCAACACATTTAGGCTTATTCTTTCAACAGAGAAGCAGTAATAAATTATTAAATAATAGAAACACCTGTTTGTTTGTTTGATTGTTTGTTTGTTCATTTATTTATACGTCAACATGTTTATTTATTAATGAATCTATTCATTTGTTTGATCTAGAAAGTTATTTTAACAGAAATATGTTGATGTTTATTTATTGATTTCATCTGTCAGCATGTTTTTACAAAGTACTGTCTGAAAAATGTATATTTTTTTATTAATTCTGTCAATTGTTTATGTTTTTAATGCTGAATATTCTTTTAACAGACATATACTGATAAAGTTTTGTCAAGATTTTTCTTAAAATAGAAGTTGTAATAAATAACAGATAGTTAATGATCAGATGAAAAAATAATAGAAACACCTTATTTCTCTCAGAAATGATAGGCACTGTATTGTACAAAACTGTCAATGTTTAACAAGTTGAATGTCGCGTTAGCGTATCCAGGTCACATTTATCCTAAAAGAAGCTAATAATAGTTCCTATATAATAAAAATTAGGTTGAATTTACCTTAAGCAAAATGTAAATTCTTACATTTTGATTAAAACCATGTTGTTGGCAGATTATGCATGAGTCTCCTAACAGATGACTGTTCAATACAGAACAAAACATTTTATGGGGTCTAAACCAAGTGCTTCCCAGCTTCCCAATATGAATGCCAGGTCCTGTTGATCTATGTAAAAGCACAGTGATATATGAGGGCGTGGGATGTCGTCCCCGTCGGACCCCACATGGGCCGAGCGAGGGCAGGCCTGACTGGAACTCTGGGGGGTACGAGAATCTCACTGAGCACAAACAAAGCCCTAAACACCCCCACACACAGACAGCGACACCCCCAAAATAAGACAAGCAGAGAAATGCTTGTGTAAATCACACACACACACTGTCTTGCTCTATTTGACGTCCCTCCCATCGCGTAATAAAAGCAAGAGCACAAATGGAGCGGAATCAGCCATGAACTGAGTAAAAGATGTTGCTTTGAGAAAAAGATTTAGCTTTAGATCTTTTTTACGCCCTTTTACACAACACACACACACACAAACATAAGATATCTGTCTTATATTTTAATCTTAAGTACAGTATGTTCAAACAGGCTAAACATGATTCATAAGAAAGTGGCGTTGAAACACTTTGTAGGCATCATTGCAGGTGTAAGTAAGTTAAGTAAGACAAATAACCAAAATTAGGATCCGAAACTGTGTAAAACACATAGAACAATGACAGGTATGATTATAAAAAACAATTAATCAACCCACTAGTATCTTTGGAAGAAGTTTTGTTGTTACACAATCCTTTGATTTATATATACGTAGTTGCGGTACCAATTTTGGTACATGACAAATTCAGAACAAACAGACATAGCAATAGACATACATGTTTTTGACATAAAAATATGTCTGTTTTACCAATTTAGCTAGTTTACTTGGCACATACAACGCTTTGATATTACTAAAACCAATGGAATGATGGAAAATAACTTGACAGATTGGGGTCCAATTTTGAGCTCAAATTCTGGACAAAACAAACAAACAAACCGTAAATGTTAGTGCCTTTTTTATTTTGTACTTTAATGACATATCTTCCAATAGATTAACTCATCCCATTTAGCTTTCCTAGTTTACAATCTAAATAAGAAGATAAAAGTAGTCTCGATGTAAAATATCATTTGTATGAAGTCAGCGTAACACTCATAACACAATATGTGCGTGAAAGTGGTAATATGTGCATTTAGACATCTATCAGCCGCAAGAACGAAAGTTTGGCACACATCCTTCTACCTACCAAATAATCCAACATTGGCGGAAACCACCATGAAACCATTCATCAAAATACATCAAATTCTTATCAGCCATTCGGTGCTAAAACAGCTTATTTGTTTTCTATAAACAATCCAGTATTCTACACCAGTGGTCTTCATTCGTGGTCTGGAGGACACCAGCACTGGACATTTTGGATGTCTGCTTTATCTGACACATCAAGTTCAGATCTTGGAGTCTTCACCAATGAGCTGATGATATAAATCAGGTGGGACATCTAAAATGAGTAACCCTGGGGCCTTAAATTCACTCTTGAAAATTAAGGTTCCAAAAGGAACTTTTCACAGTGCCAGAAGAACCACTTTTGGTTCCTCAAAGATCTTTCAGTGAACATTTTGAACAATGGAATGATTCCATGGACGTTAAAAGGTTCTTTATGGAAGCACGAATGCCAATTAAGAACCTTTATTTTTAGAAGTGTTCACTGGTAGTACATGGTTTGCAAGGAAGGCTGCATGATGCACTATTTCATTTGCACAAGATCTGCTTCATGAGCTTGTTTGAGTATGATACTATATGCCTAACATATTAAACAAAGTATTTCAGCTATTCAGTTCTCCTGCATGTAAATTTGAATTGTAAACAACAAACTCCTATTTCTCTTTTTTTGTCTACCTCCATATTCCAAACATTTGATAGATGATTTTAAGGACTCGCTAAGGATCATAATTAGATTAGCTTTAATGCAGGAAGATAACATGTCAAATACAAAAAACATAATAATAAAAATCAGTATTAGAAATAGATATGCTTTTAAAAATACATCTTCACGTGGGCTTCATGGAATCCAGCATGAAATCTTTGGAGGTAAACAGTCCAAACCCTCTTTGTTCATTGACTTGTTTGTGTCCAAAGGCCTGAATCTCAGGTGTCACTGATGACCTCCTCAAAGCAGAGACTCGATCTTACTGCTTAAGTCACCTCCGAGAGAGTCTCCCAGGTCAAAGAGTTGATCGATGCTGACCGTTGAGCTACAGAGGAAGTCGGGGCGGTTGCCTTCTTCCACCTCCGACCAGGGACTCTGGAGGAACGCAGTGGCCAGGAAGGTTTCTTCATCAAAGTCTGCCTCGCTGCTCCTCTGAGTTTCCATCAACACGTGGTTCTCAATGACGCCTCCAGGAAGTTCGAGAGGGCTTATATGGGTGCCTCTAACCATCAAGTCCTCGTCTTGTGGTATAGGGCTCAACGGGCCGCCTTCGTTCAAGCTTAATTCTCCATTCAGGGCCGAGTCCAACAGGGCATCCCAGTCAAAGTTGCCCTTCAGGGAGCTCAAGTCCTCCTGCTCGTCCATGGCCAGCAGCGGGGAGCTTGAGCGTCGAGAAGCTTTGCTCCCAGCAGTCCTGTGCGTGTATGGCTGTTTTCTTTTGCTGCCCTTCCCTGAGACCCAACAATTCAACATAGTGGCCTCAGCCAAACGAGGGTCCCAGTTCTGATCGGCTCCCGTGGCTTCCTCGAACTCTTTCAGAAGCTGCTGGGACTCGGGACTCACGCAGAGGTTTCTGGCCACCCCTGCGGTGGCTGCAGCTTGCCCAGCGTGGGAGCTCATTCTGAGGCGGTTCTGAAGAGCTGGGTTGATCTGCACTGGGGGCATCCTGCGCTTTTTGTAGGCACCGTTGAGGAGGCGTTCTGCATACTGGGGGTCTATTTTCCAGAAGCCACCTTTGCCTGGTTCATCCTTTTGCCTTGGGACTTTTATAAAGCATTTGTTCAGAGACAGATTGTGGCGGATGGAGTTCTGCAATGATGAAGGAAAAAATCCATAATAATATGCATTAATATCAAGTCTAATCTATTGTTCCATTGTGTATTGGAATTTGGCTTTATTATTTATGTCATTAAAGACTTTCAGACAGGACATATCTAAGGGATTGATTACTTTTGATTACTGTAGGCTTTAGTTTTCAAGTAATTCTTTAGTAAATGGACCAGTTCCCAATATTAACATGTTGGATTTGAATATGCATTGACTGTTTATTAGCACCAATAAAGCACATATTGTGCATTACCTTATGCTACATCCCTAATCCTACCCAATACAACCAACTTACTAAAGTTCATTGCACACTAAATCCGAAATTTTCGCATGTGTTTTTCCATTGTCTTACATTCATCATACTTTCCTATCAAAATGCATGATGTGATGGATGTGAAAACGCAGAAAATCAAACCTGATCCAAATTTTTATTTATGACGAATGAAAGTTTCAGAGGCAGTTTGTAAACGTGATTGACACAACATGAGGTCGTATTCATTTTTTAATGTGAAAATGTAAACATTTTCGAATTTCAATGAGCAATGACCTTAACTATTAATAAGCAGCAAATTACGAGTTTACTGAGGTAAAAATCATAATAGAAGTGAACCTTAAAATAAAGCCAGTTTTCACATCCTTTAACCATGAATTGCAACACTTTACAGAAAACTTTACTGCTTATTAATAATACATTTTTACATATAGTAACTTTACATAAAGGCGCCTCAAATATATTTAGCAATTTGACAAGGTGTATAAATTGAGTTGTATTAAAATTGTAGTCACATTTACTCAACAAATGGGCCAAATACATTCCATTCCATTCATTTTTTCAGAATTGATGATTTTACATTGGGTTTTTGACAAGTTTCCACAAGTTTTCATCAAATTTGCCTCATTCACCAATAGAAAGCTGTTCCGTTTGAAACTGGCTTTAAATTGCGATACTACTTTTAAATGAACATTTATAAAATTTATGAATTCTGCTGTGCAGTTTTAATGCAACATGCATTAACTAATGTTAATTGAAGCTTATATGCTATTGCTGATCAGAAGTAAGAAGTATAATTGAGTGGGACATTCTTATTATAAACAGCATTTGATTGGACACAATTTAAATATATGCAAGTAAGTTCAAAATTGTCAATATTTGCGGCCATTTCCTAGAATAGGAAGACTGTAAAATCAATTTGTAAAGTATATATCTCAATATATGGTAATTTTGTCAACTTTCAGTTGTATTCAAGACCTCAAGGCTAACAAAAATTTTGTAGGGTCTTTAAAGGCCTCCACTGTGTATCAACAAATCAGGCATGCCAACCAACCACCACAAGCTAATCACATTTAAATAAAGCACTGACCTCCCAACCTTAGTTAAACATT
Source organism: Enteromius thamalakanensis (assembly GCA_032357475.1). NCBI lineage: Eukaryota > Metazoa > Chordata > Actinopteri > Cypriniformes > Cyprinidae > Enteromius > Enteromius thamalakanensis. Next base: position 21,130,246 of record JAUCMT010000068.1, read on the forward strand.
GCTCTGAGTTTAAATATCTAAAAACTGAGTGAATGTCTATGTTTTCTTCAGAGAAAAGTGGTTATGGCTAAGTGGTCAATTAATAATTCACCAAACCATCTAAATGTTTTTTAGAAATCCCCTTTTTTTTTGGTAAATATCCAACTCGTGAGCTCATTCTTCCTCCTCTGCTCACATTGAAAAGCAGTTCAAATTATAAACATATCTTAAGGAGGCAAACGCATGTTCAGAGTGACTTTTTAACACTACACCTTGTTTAATTCTTAGAGCACATGCCATTAGGCCAACAACTAAGCTGGAAAAGCTCTTACTCTGTTTGGTATAGTCCTCCAAAAACTAAAAATATCAAGCCTCTAAATAAAACCAGACCTCTGAAAGGTTTCTGTTGGTCTCTCTCCAATACACAATCCACTTCAGCAGGTGCTAAGAAGGCTTTCTCTTGCTCCATTCTGCTCAAACAATAGCAAAATACCCTTTGCCAGATATGGAAATGAGACGTCTACTAAGTGCAACTTTTAAGTGCAAATGAACGTAAGGCATTAAAAAAGTTGTAAAGTTCGACTGGAGCATCTTACCTGCCAAGTGGGGTCTGCGTGGCGGAAGTAGCAGAAGTTGTCTGTGATCCACTTATAGATGCATGAGAGAGTGATTTTGGTTTTCTTGCTGGCCTGCATGGCCATGCAGATGAGAGTTGCATATGAATACGGTGGCTTGATATGAGGGTTGGTCTTATAATCGACTTCATCTGGACAGTGTCCGTGAGCCACCAGGCTGGGAAGAGCCGATAAGCAAGGCGTCCTGTAGAAAGATGCAGCCGTGGGTTTGCCTGGGGTCAGCGGCATACCTATAGACGCCGGATCTCCTGCTAAAGGAGACGAGGGTGCATCCGAGCCTACTTGGCTCCCGAAGAAGTGGCTGTGGTGCTGGCTGGATTGGGAGGCACTGGCGTTGAGAATGGAAAACTCCTGCAGCCACTGGAGGCTGGTGAGGCTGTCGTCTAAATTGTCGGAGCTGCAGCTGCTGCTGTTGCAGTCCACTGAGCTCCGATCCAGCTGCTCGGCCTGGGCAGCAGCCGTGACCACCTCCTCCTCCAGCCCCACCGAGCCCTCCGGCCAGGGATCTGTGTAACTCATGGAGAGCATGGTCCCGTCCCAGCCAGGTCCTGAGGAGGAGACATAAAGTTTGAATGTCATGTGGCTTTAGTTGGGTTCTATAGCTCAGAGGTCATAGACATTTCCTGAAACTTCACAGGTCGCGCTTTACAGCAGCTCATAACTGGCAACTGTGAGCACACAATAGAGCAGGTCCCAAACTCACAACATTCCTCAGCATGGGGCAGGTGCACCAGGATTCACAGAAGCTCACAAAATACTGCTCTAACTTCAGTATTCAGAGAGGTGATCTGCTATTATAAAATAAGATTTCTTAAATAAACCAATAAAAGTAAGTTATAATTAATATATTATTTAAGTTCATTAAGTGATATTAAATAACATTTGGACTTGAATAAAACCATTTAACATTTTACTTTAGTTTTACAACTATTTATATATATATATATTTTATTTTTTCTTCAACTTTTCTATTATTATTATTATTATCATAAAGTATCTTCGTTTTCTTTTTCGTTCTGTGACATTATTACTGTCATCATCATCATGATTGTTATTATTATTATTAAAAAAAAAAGTAATTTTATCCAACGTATATTTTTACTAACTATTTTAACTAACGTAAGCTACGTTTGTCGTGTCTATTCCAAAAAGCAGAACTTGGACCAACTCACCTGTCTTTACTGATAGGAGGCTTGAAGGGCAGGGAAATAGCATCCAATATCACAAGAGTTGTTTTCAGAGAAGAGGTTATCTGAAGAAGACGCACTAGCCTCCAGTTGTGAGAAAGTGTCTCTGCGCTCTCGGTTCGAGGTCTGCGGGGCAGCGGGGGTTCAGTTTAATACCTGCCGCAGGACGTTTGTCCGTCACCTCAGCAACGCGACACCCCCCCCTGTAAACAGCTTCTCGTTCTTCTATTGGCTGGGCGGTTGTTATGGTGACTGGGCTTTTAATCGCGAGCGCACAGGTTCGTGCTTTACGCGCGTCCTTTTCTCGTCTGACTGGCAAAGAAAAACGATATTTTACAAACAAGAGAGGAGACAAACACATTAGGTTGTTAATAAATTATAAATGCAATTATATCGTTCCTCGAAGGAAATAATCAAAAGAAAATAATGCTAAACGCACATTCCAGTCACCTGTATACTTTTTTTTACTACCTGCAAAATGGTATTTTTATTTTTATTTAAAATAGCTTATTAAAACAAATCAAATGTTAATTTGTTAACAAAGTTATTTCTACTTTATCTTGTGATTAATTACTTATTACTTATTTTAGTTTTTTATTTATTATTGTATTATTTTTTTCTATTTCTAGTTGTTGTTATTAAATAATAATTTCTTGATCAGACACTTATATCCCTTATATTTCTAGGTTGATTCATATATTTATTATTTTATTTTGTTCAATTTTTTAAATGCCATAAATCATTATTTATATCTTTTAAATATTTTATGTATTTATTATTTTTCTTATTAATAATAATAAGTTATAATTATTATGCATTGGTTTTAACACTGTTTCTGGGATACCAGAGTAAGTTTGGTCTTATATCTGAAAGCCTATTTGTTTCATAATGATAATTCTTCTCTCTCTCTCATTCAGAGTCGTTCTGTTGACCTGCTGATTGGCGGTTGTCACATGTTAAAGTACTTTTGTAGAACTTCTTTTGCAGGAAAGCACTCAGCCCTACTAACAGAGCTCTCAAGAGGACAATCTGTCTTGTATCTTTTTATCCTCCATCTAGTCCCTGTATGTTACCAACAAGAAGTGCATTCCTTAAAAATGTCCCTCTCTGCTATCTGAAGAGATGTGCTCAAACTCTTAACACCTATCTCCTTAAATCTGTCCTGAATGCAGTTTGAGGTTTATCCCCTTGACTGTCAGTTTCGTTCATTTAAACACGTCAGTGACTAAAAAGCACTGTATGTGTCATTTGTGTGGAAACAATCCTCATACGTGCTACACAGTGTTGCTGAATGCAGTCTGACACCTGAACTCTTGTCAAGGAGACTTTAGTCTGTCTCAGTCCCATTAACAGGCATTGTATTGAGAGTAAAGAGAGCGTCCCTCAAGCCCTTTCCTCTCCTCCATTAGTGCCAGCCATGCGTGAAATCACTCCAAACGCATTCCTTATTGTTTGACCCCGACATGTTTGTTCTCGGTCTGATCTGATTGTTCAAGACCATTTTAGATCCGTTATTCCTCTTTAAGTACTCACGATGTGGCTTTGATATGTTTAACAAACTGAGCAATTTCATATCCTAGGCTATTCACGTTTTGTAAACCAACTCACGTTTTTTGTTCCAAATTTTTTGTTTTGAGTTTAAAGAGTTTACAAATAATAAATCGTCCATGTTATCATTATCAGTGTCGAATTCTAATATGCCAACCCATATTTTTATAATATATTATATTTTTTAAACGCACATGGTTTTATTTATAAAAAGTGGTTTACCACTAGAGGGCGCAATCACACAGCTGCCTTTTATTATTTTCATCGATCTATTCATTATTTTATTTTTATACTACGGGGCCGTTGAATGCTTGAATCTGATTGGCTGACGAACGTTCTGAGGTGTGCAATTATTTTCAAGGA
>JAUCMT010000068.1:21156342-21173592 GCA_032357475.1 Enteromius thamalakanensis
TGATTGGTTGTAGATTCGTCCAGTAGTATACAGAGGCATCTGATGGACGCAGGTTAAGCCCGCCTCCCAGAAGGTGGGTAGAAAGGTAGCTTGGCCAGACTAAGCTCCTATGAGCTTAATAGTCACGGAAGCCAGGCTAACTCATGCCCAAATAGTGTAAACAACAGGCATAACCATAGCAAGAAGTCATTAGTTCTTAAACTAAAAGCATTAGTGAGAATTTGCTCAACATTTAAATAGTCTGGTTCAGAGTTTGCTGTACGCAGGTCCTGCAGCACGCTATAGAGTTCCTCGGAAACCCCCAACTTTCACCAGCACCACCTGTCTAGATCTGCAACCGGATTTATGTATGACTATTACATTATACATGATGCTATAAATACATAAAGCATGTTTTCAAGAACATGTTTTTAACTAGATTTTCCCTTTGTTTAGACCCACATTTGGGTTCCTGAAAGCTTTTTCAGCAAAATGACAACAAAATCAGAGAAATGTCAATAGCAAGAGCTTTTTTTATGAGGCAATGGATTGCTCATTACATCAAGCACTAAGTAAAATGTAATTTAATCCAAAACAATGGTATAATAGTCTCATGGTAGGTCTGTCTTGAATGATTTCTACATCCTTGTTCCTCTATGGAGATATTTTCTTCAAGACTGTGACTGTTGTGCTTTGTTTAGAAACAACTTCTGACCTTCAACACTAGACTCCTTTTCTCATAAATCATCTCTTTACTGCATGACATGGATAAGCTGCCAAACGTTTGCTCGGTCAAGCATGACACGGCTTATTTGCCAAACAAGTGTCTTTTGTTTGACTTTCAACCGTCTTGCTTTGATTCGGTGATACAACCAAGGGCAAGCTCTGAGACCAATTTTCCTCCAGGTTTGTTGTCACTTCCAGATGGTTTCTCATTGCTGCTCTGCTATTATGTAACACAGAAATGTCCGGTTCTTTCCAGCGAGCAGCATTAAACCAGGCCCCCTACCAAGTTCAACTGTTCTTCCTTCAGTCCTATTTTCCTTAGTACCGAATAAAACTACACCACAACCAACCACTCCACATAACTCAAAGTAATCTTCTCTGTCTGCTACCAGCGAGCTCTTCTCCCCTGCAGTCCAGATCTAGTCGTTTACTATGAGATTAGCAAAAAGTGGGTCATGTGTGCGAATGGATATTGTGATGCTATCATGTTAATATGCATTGCGTTGCGCTACGAGTTGTGAGGGGAAGCAAGAACAGGGCCATGAGGCCCCAGTATAGACTTCAGTCTGGACATTGTCCAGAACACAACAGAAGTTCCTACCATCAATGAACAGCTTACGGCTCAAGAACCAGTCATTCATGTGCTCAGCTGTTCTCATGTCAACGCTGAGCAAAACCAGCAATAGGTTTCTTAGGGGAACACAACACATTTGCAAGAGAATGCAGAAGATTTTCAAACAAAGTTTTTTAAGGGAACACAATATTTTTTGAAATAGAACGCAAAGGTTTTTGAGGCAATGCAATACTTTGTCAAAAGAACACAAAAGTTGCAACCAATAAGCATTGAAATACAATACAAAGTTATGCCGGGATTTATAGACGTTCTCAAAAAATAAAGGCTAAAATTGATGTCAAGGAAAACTATTTTATCCTATTTCACAAGTTCGTTCTTGTCTGTAATTGAGTATAAGCAAAGCTTGTTTGGCGTGCTGCCCAAGGAGAATACTCAGGGTTTGGAGGGCTGTAAACAGGGGGTAAACAGCCCTAAGGGCTCGGGAAAGGAAGGAGGCGGACGGCCAGTTCCTAACCCTGAGTGCTCTCCCTGGCAAAGAAATAGGAGGAGCTGGCATACTAAGATCGAGATACAGAAGGAAGGAGCTCAGGCTATTTATAGGGCGAGGCTAAGAATCTGATAGGAAGATGAGATAATTGGAAGATTGGAGAGGTGGAGATCGCATATAACTGCCTTTGCGCACTCCTCCCGAAATAAGTATGATAAACTACATTTTGTGTTTTCAGTTGTGATTATGAAACATGCCCAATCGTGCAGACATCATTTTTGGCCACAGGAGGCTTTGTGAGAAGTTAAGCATGGTACACGCACAAAGCTTATTGAGTAATGCCTAGGAGGACCAAAAACAACGGTGAACCAATGAAATCTAATAACTGACTATACTGTAGTCCAAGTGTGCTTGATTTTCTGTCAGGTACTTATTTTTATAAGCATTTGCGTAGTTAAACTATAACGTACTTCTCATATTTTCATGGTTTAATTAAACTTGTAGGGTCATTATTGTGCAAATACTCCCTCTGGCTGTTACTGTGTGTGAAGGCTTGTGTGTTTACCTTCTCGAGGAGACACGGTGGGAAATCTTGTATCGGAGAGTTTCACTGCTCTGCTGCTCATTCGGCCCTTGTACACCTGTCCATCCAAACCTAAGATGTTCACCTCTGCTGCCTGAAGAAACACAGCTCAGGGTTCATACTTACTCCCCGTTTGAGACTTTTTCAAAGGGCTCTGTGGCAGACCTGTGTGGGCGGTCCAGCGGACACGGGTCGACTCTCCTCTTCGCTCTGGATCAGATGGGTGATGTGCTGAAGGTGGGTGTAGCGGCGGCTGGGGTAGGTGAGGGTGTGGCTGCCCCCACAGTTCCGGGACAGGTAACTGTAATCAGCCATTTCTGGGATCCTCTCACTGCACAACAGACAATAAAAAACAAAACTCTTAAAAGGTTTGTAACCAGGCTGTTTTGGTCACCACTGACTTCCATAGTTGGGTAAAAAATACCATGGAAGCCAATAGTGACCCAAAACTGGGTCACAAAAAAACAAACTTTTTTTAAATTATCATCTTGAGTAAATGATGACTTTTAATTCATAATTTTACTTTTAATTCTGTTATTAGTTACTCCCCCTTATGTCAAAAAAAAGTCAGTATGTTTTTTTCTTTGCCTGCAAAAAGTATTCTCTTAGCTTGATAAAAGTCAATTGGACTATTTTAATGATGTCTTTACTACCTTTCTGGGCCTTGAAATTATACTAATTTAACTTCTGAAGAAGAATGAAGGTCTTTCAGGTTTGAAACTTCATGAGGGCAACTAATTAATGACAAAATTTTCATTTTGTGTGAACTATCTTTTAAAAAAGATTCCAAAAAGGGTCTTTCTGTGTCCCCAGAGAACATTCCAGTAATTAGTTCTTAAAAGAACCATTTTTTTCTTGGTGTGAAGAATATTTAAGAACCTTTAGTGCAATGGAATGCCGTTATAAAGAACTTTTTTTCTTAAGAGCACATGAACAGAGATTTTTTAAATACACACCAGTCTCTAGATATCAGGGGTTGGTCTGTAAAACTGACATCTGACAAGAAGGCTTTACTCTGCGTGTCTTGAGTCTAACTCACTACATGCTAATGGTCCAACTGATGCTCTTCTTTGCTGAACCCAGGTTGGGCTGGTAACTAGCCTGTGAAACTTGTGGTAAACCCTGGATGTATGGAAGCTTTGGGGTCCTTAATTTGGGACACTGACTAGGCTCTTGATCTAGCTGCCTGCATAATAAAAAACAGCTATGCTCATCCTGTGCCGAGCCTCTGTCAAAACAAGTTATCCTGGGTAGTACCTGGTTTCAAATAAACTCAATGATCTCAGTGATCAACTTATTACGACCTTAATCGCCACTGAGACAGTATATCACTGCTAAATCTTATTTTTATTTTACACTGGGATTTAAAAATTAGGACACCTTAGTATCATTTCATTAAATAACTAGAAAATATTATTTAAGAAAAAGCATGCTTCGACCTTCATTTGATATATTCCAAGTACTCTTAAGTATATCTTGATAAAAGAACCAAGAACATGAATATAAATTTAGACTTTTCTGTGTGCTTGTCAAATTAAAAGTAGACAAGTCTCATATTCTGCGCTCTTATTTTTAGTTTCTGTGAATGTTATTGCTAGAAAAAGCTAATGCATCTGCATTAGTTTGGGTTGTGTTTCCCTCTGCTGGACAAGCACAGTGAAAGTGTGTCTCACCTCCTGTAGTGCTGTCGCACCTGCTCCAGCTCATACACAGTGTAAGGCCGGCTGGACTTGTGAGAGGGCAGTCCTGGGGCAGAGGGCAGAGTCACCAAGTTCCTGTGAAAAAACAAACAAACAAAAAGAGATCATTAAAGATGTTACTGTAGTGTTTCCAACACCAGTGTAAGGATGTCTAATGGGAGCATAGGAGAGACACATAGTTTGAGTATTTCCACACAGGCTGGCAAAAACAAAAATTATGGTATTTACTGGTTAACACTTTATAGATAAATAAATACAGCTGAACATTTATTTTAGCATAGTAAAAGTACATTTCTGAGTGAATAAAGGCTGACAGTCAATGTGTAATGTTCAGACATTATTTCAAGACATATAGGGCCGGTTTCCCAGGTAGGAGTTAGATTAAGCCAGGACTAGACTTTGCTAATTTAGGACATTTAAGAATTTTTAGAAACGTGTCTTATAAAAAAGCATTATCTGTGAGCATTTTAAGACCAAACAATGGCAATGATGTATTTTAAGATATCTCAGTGCAAGCCATTTCCAGTTTAGACAGCTTTTAACATTTATTTTAATCTAGGACTAGTCTTAAACCCTGTTTGGGAAACATAATGCATTGTGGCTTGTTTATGTGGTCCATCCTAAGCATGGTTGCAATGTGTTCATTGTTAAACTCCAAAATCAGATTAATTTTCATTTGTAAAAAATTACATTATTAAATTTGTAAAAAGTTTATAATTTTATTTTACTGAAAAAATATATGTTTGTCTTGTATATTACTTATTATTAAGATGACATTTGAAGCTGTCACATGGTCACGTTACAACGTGCCCTTCAACAGTTACAATGTACCACACCTAAGGGGCATGTTGTCACACTTCACTTCATGTTTTTTCAGGGTTAAATTGAAGGAAATTTATGCACTACAATTATGAAACAAAGTGACATATTTGTACTAGAGAAGTGTAAAATTACTGTTAATAAAAATAAATTATACTCTGAACCTCATGTGGAAGTTTTTTTTACATGCTCTTTTGTTGTTTTATAGTTTTATTGTTATCACGCTGTTTTCATCTAGCCTCCTGCATTTTAATGACATAACACACTTACTAATATCGCAACCAAACTTTGCTTTTACTGCTAATAAGAAAACATCTTTCATATAGACATCTTTCAAACGCACCCTTGGTTATCAAACTAATAAAAAAAAAAAAACCTAAATAAAACCTTTTTCGTTATTTTTTAAAATGTTAACTTAAATAAGGTAACTTAAATGTAATTGTTTTAGCTAGTTGCTAAGGTAACATTTTTCTATTTTATTTAGTGTTAGTAAAAACGACTACTAAAATATAACTAAAAGTGACATTTAAGGAAAAATGAAAAAAAAAAAAATACTTTTTTAAAATAAAATTGAAAATATAATAATTTAACATTTATTTGAATAAATTTGAATGATGTATTAGTAAATGTTGATATTAATATTATCTAAGATTAATGAATGCTTATCTTAGTAGTCATATTAACTAATGCAGTTAACTAGTCTCAACAAATGAAACCGTACTGTAAAGTGTAATCAAAGTGTCATGTCAGTTGTCCTTTATTATATTTACGTACTGTCCTGGGGTCATCATATCCACGGGACGATCACAGGAGATGCAGTGAAACCGGGCCACTAACTGTCTGTGATGCAGAGTGAGAAAGACACAAAGACAGTGAGGCTTGTTTCCATACAACTACCATCATGCTTGTCAAACAGAGGTTATTCAGATAATGCAACATTACAAAAACATACACAATCGCATTCCCAGCATGCTTAAATTCAGCTCTGAATGCAACAACATATGTTTTGACATACTTGTGTAGAGAACGTCAGGCATTAGGGTTCAGTATATGTTTGACGTTAGGTTTGAGGTGAAGTCTGATACACACTGCAGCAATGAGATACAATGAGAATGTACCAATTCACCAAAACACACAATACCCATGAACTGCCATGATTGTGTCGACTGGTGTCTGGCGCTGTGGAAACCATTAGGGGCCGTTTACATGACAAAGTTTGCAGACAAAAACTGTGTTTTGCCTGTTTTTAACGTAATGTTTCAAAGCACAACCATTATTATTATCATAGATACAGGTATTTTTGAAAACGGTGATGTCATGCGCATTTAAGGTATGCAGGCATGTTCAGTAGATTTTAAAAGCTACTGGTCTGGCATACGTAATACAGACAGGTTTTTCCGCGTGTAAATGCGAATCATTTGAAAAAGGTGTGTATACAACCGAAAAACGTAAGGGAAAAATGTTGTCTTTGTCGTGTAGTCTTAGTGTTGCATTTAAAATCCAGTATTTTCAATAGAAGTTCACACAAATAGACATTTTGAATAATCCCCCCCCCCTGCTTTCACAAATTTTCACAAGATTTGATATTGCACCAGTGGAATATGCAGGTGTGCTCATCTAGTTAACATATCAGAAGACCAAACTTGTATATTTAAACAATATTTAAAAATAGACAAAAAGAAATGTATAAATACAATGAAATATATTGAAATAGATAGTGCTGATTGACAGTATTATGTTATATATATATATATATATATATCAAATAACTATACATAGTACATTAATTCTAAAAAGTGAATCTGGTTCCTCACTTCCTGAGTCCAGCGGCGTCGTCCTGCTCGGGGATAGGAGGTTTCTGTAGATGCTTATAAATGTTCCTCCAGCGATCATCAAGCTGTTTCTTCAGAGGATCCAGCTCAATCCGGTTCAACTACAGTACAGGACACATGCACAAAAAAGTCATGATGGAAGTCCAGTGAGTTTGTGAGATTTGTTACAAACAGCAAGTACTTTTTTTTTTATTAAATAAAATACAAAATGAATTTGTATTTGGGGAACATGCTTAGCTCCACACATACATAAAAAATCGTCGCTATATTCATGGAAAAGTGGGAAATTTCCATAAACGTTTGAAAATATTTTTGCACCATGGAGATTTCCAATGACTTTAAAGAAGGACTGCTTCTGTCTGTCCGTGGTCTCTCACCTTGCAGTCCATCTCAGTGGAGATCTCCTTGATCACCTTGTCCCAGTTCTGCTCCTGAGCGCTGATCTTACCCAGCAGAACCTGTAACATGTTATTGAGCTGCTCTGTCGTGTAGTCGAACTGCTCGCAGCTCACCTTGCTCTCCAGAGCCCGCTTGTCTGCTTTCTGAGGAGCATCGAGATGACATCCACTAACCGAGAGTGACCGAGATGGTCCAATGGGGACCACAAAGACTTGATGACCATGGATTGTTTATGAACTGAATAATGAAACCACTCACGATTTCAATCTCCATTTCCACCACTTGCTTGTCAGCTTTTTTTTCATCCAGTTCCTCCACTGTCTTTAACAGACGCTGGAAAAACCACAAGCTAACTAAACGATAAAAGTAAATGATGTCTTGTTATTTCACTAAACTCTGTTTACTCACGTCGTTGAGTGTTTGTTTCTTGCTGTGTTCCTCCGTCAGGCGGTCGGATGTTATATGGAGTTCCTTACACTCGGCCTGCAGCAGCAGAACGGCTGCCTTCAAGTCGTTCACCAGATCAGTGCTCTGCAGCAGAACAACATCACACACTCTCATAGAAGAGCATTTCAGTTATCTTTTGAAACTCGGAAGACTTTAACATCTCATTTAGGTCCTAGCTTTGTCTCAGATGTTTGGTGAAATGACTCAACCTCATTTCTCTCTGTCATGTACCTTGTTCCTGTCCTCCTGTCCCTGGTTTGTGACGTGAGTGGTCTTGCCTTGAGGTTTGCTGTAAGGCTGGGACTGACTGAGCTCCTGGTCCAGACCCTGACCTCCTGTCTGCTGCTGACCCTGACCTGTACTCTGAGCCTGATCCTCACCTGAGCTTTGGGCCTGTCCGTCTGCTTCGCTGAAGCTTACTGCCTTTTGCTGTCCACTTGGTGAGAGTAGAGAGGATGAGGAACACCTCATATCCTTCATCATAGCCCTGAGGCTGATTAACAACAGGTGAACCGTAAAAACATGAAAAGAATGTTTATGAAAATTGGTGGTCAGATATATACACGAAAGAAACAACAAATAACCTAAAAGGTCAATCTATCTAGTAATGCCCTTATAAAAGCACAATATTGTATGCTCTTGTATGTCTTCACTGTTTCTCTCTCTCTGATCAGCTCCTGCACTTTCTCATCCAGCTTCAGTACTGCAGCCCTGCATGAGAGTGTGCGTGTGTGTGTGTGTGTGTGTGACATACAGTAAAAATACTACTACTGTGCCTTATTTTCTGATTCATTAACTGCTTATAACGGAACAACATTAATTTAACACAATGACCAATTCTGAAGACTAAATACAAATGTTGCTTTTTCCAATCATGGTATGCGTTGTGTCCCATGTCTCTGAAGAGTGACTGGTCGACTTGAGATGAGTGGTACCTGATGTGAGCCGTCTGCAGGTTGAGCTGCTCTATCTGTGAGGAGTGTGTGTCCTGACCGCTGGCTGAACCTGTGCTCTGTCCTGCAGAGTCTGAACTCTCACACACCTCTACCGTCCTCATGTGCATCAACACACTCTCCACGTCTGACACCTACAGGAGTCACCTAGACTGTAACATGCTGCTTATGCTCCTGCGTATGTGCTCGACTGTGTGTTGGACCTACATAATACTTCCCTGGAAGTCAACTAAATTTGATGAAAAACCTCATTTTGGTAGAAAAGTGGTTTATGCATGGGCTGGGTGCCTTTCAGAACTGAACCGAAAAACTGGATTAGATTTAATTTTGGTAGAAAACAACAATTTGTAAATGAACTTAAAGCAGAATTAAAAATGTAAAAGGAAAACTCATAATGCTTTTTGTTTCAAGAAATGCAATAGAGTGAAACAGTTGTGTTCCGGTTGGGAAAGTTTTGAAGTTGTTAATAAATATATAGCCCGGCACTGGTTGCTTAGTCACTGGCATGAGTCAGTTTGACTGACACAAATGACACACTTCACTTATAAGAACAATATAAGTGTAGGTAAGGCTCTGTTTAGATAATTACAGATGCTGTAAAGATAAAAGCTTCTCAAGGGATTGTAAAATCTGATACAATATCAAAATGAAAAGACAGGTTTAAAGGACAGTTTAGGGTGTAGTAGTTATTACACTGAATTTAAAATGTTTCTGTCGTACGTACCTTCTCTTTATCTGCTAGCAGACTGTCCACAAGAGTCCTTAGATGATTCAGCTGCTCTGGCACGTGGCCAGGTATCTGCCTCTCTTCTACAGAAATCAGAGAACATATCAAGCAAAAACACACTTAAACACACACAAGCTTAATAGTAACTACTGTGAATAAAAATTGCATTATAAAAGTACATACAGTAAAAAAAACTTAATGGACTGGAAATAATATGCTTTTATTTTACATATAACTTTATAATTTAATATTGAATCACACACTACACTTTACATGCGCTTTAGCATATTAGTCAACACATCAAAATAAGTATTCTTATTTAAAGCATGGCAAAAGATTATTAAAACAATGATTTAAGTGGGCTCTAATAACAGATATAATGCACATAAAGCATGTTGCTGTCTATATGTTGTACCCAGGGCATTGAGAAGACTGTGCAGATGCTGAAGCTGGGTCTGATCAGCCTTGTTGGCCTCCAGCTGCCCCACACGGGCCTCCAGACTCTCGTGTCTGTCTCTCAGTCCGCCCACCTCCATTAAAGCCTCTACGGTCTCCGGGTAGCGCTCAGCCCCACTGCTGACCCGGGACAGCCGACGGCCCATTACAGTGCAAAGAGCCCCGTCAGACAGGGACTGCTGAGGAGGAGAAACCCTCCGAGAGAGATCTACAGCAGCTGTGCCCCCTGTACCCGCTCTGTCCTCTTTAAACTGGATACCCAGGTTCAAAGGGTGCACAGGTGCAATGTTTTTAGCGGCGGAGAGGGTGTCCTGCAACCCCTGGGAATGCAAAAGGGAATGCCATTTACAAAGAGCATGCCATGAATGAGAATCAGCGTGTCCTTCAGTGTATATTGTGCTTTGCATGACACACAGAGACGAGTGTCTTTGTTTTTGGCCCCGGTTTGTGTTTGTAGATGTTGGTTATGCATTTACATTTAGCAAATCATTCATTCTGGTCAATGTTTGCCTCAGCTGCAGCTGCCGCCTGCTCTAACCAAACAATGAGCGTGATAAGAACCTGTGAGATTTAGGGTGGCTGTGAAAGGTTATTGGCTGCTGAAAGCTACAGGACACACTAAATTGACTCGGTGCTGTGTATTGAGTGATTACAGCTGGACGTGCCTCCTGAATCTTCTGCCTCTCGCTGATCAGCGCAGCCTGCATCACTTCCCATGTGACACACTGCGTGAGTTCCTCTGGGACAGGGTACTGGGCCATCTTGTCCTTCAGCTCTTTCTAAGAGAGAGACAGAAAGGAAAAACATTATACATCTGTGTGTTTTCTAAGTAAACCACACAAGCATTTTCCGATATCAGGTAAGAGCAGCAAAGTCTCTCCATCCACTAAAAGTCCAAAGTATGAGCATAAAGTCCTAATATGAAACATTATGTCACGTTTACTCATCAACGGCATTCAGATCTGTTTGACTTCATTTCTTCTGTGGAACATGAAAGCTGTAAGAAAAGAAAGTTGAAGCTTCTATTTTTCAATAGGAACTGAGGCCGGGTTTATTTAGTTTTGATAAAAATAACACTTCAGTTGACTAGAAAGGGGGAAAATGTATCGACATTTAAAAAAAAGGAATATTTTAATTGGGTTGGTGACATTTTTTTATTGAAGGAATTAAAGGAAGAGTTGACCCAAAAATGAAAATTCTGTCATCATTAAGCTTGATTACAAACTGTCTATCAACTTTCTAATGAGGGGGAGTAAATGACGCCAGAATTGTCATTTTTGGGTCAACTATTTTGGGTCAATATATACAAAATATGAACTAATTTTAATATGACTCTTCACAATCTGGAGTTTCATTAAAGTAGAGATGTAGCTTGATACTATATGCTTACATTGCATGGAAAACATCAGCTAGGCCATTCTGCTAAATATCTAATTTTCCGTTCCATGAAAAAAACAACTTATATTGGTTTAGAACAATATGAGGTTGAGTAAAAGTAACATTTTTGACTGTACTTTAAAAACAGTTACTCACCGTAGTGTTGTCTAAATCTTCCACTTGGTGGCAATACTGCTCCATAGCCAAGATACGGTCTGCCAAGTCCTTCACGTTCAGCTGAAGATGACAACATGTTATCAAAACACACAACAAGTCCAAAATATCAGCAAAACATGATTTGATTACTGATATTGATGTGCATGTGCGGTCACCTGGCTGAGCTGATCACTCAGAGCATCAACTTCCAGTCTCAGATCGTTTTTGGACTCTTTGAGTTCCTGGATTTCCTTCAGCAGGTCTTGGATTAAGGCCATACACTGAGGAAGAAAACAGGATTTGCAATAACTTCAGTCTTTGAAGATTTAGAGTGTTTCATTTCATACCCTTCCTACTTGGCAACAGTAACTGGGAAATCAACACGCTCCTAACAGCCCATAATCCCTTTTGCCTGAACTTTGAGGAGGGCTAAATCTCTAAAAGAGCACAGCTGAATCGGTTAAGCACATCCTCCATGTCTCTTTCATTGAAAGGTATGTAATATACTCTTTGTGAGAGCATAGAGAACTTCTGACCTTTAACCTTGACAGAGGTTACCATGACAAGGCCTGGGAATCACTTCTGAATCAAACAGGATGTAGCATTGCTGTCCACCCGCTTACTGATATGTGTGCGTGACCCCTGATGTCTAACCTCTTGCTCTTAGTGCTGTTTGTCTCCCTGTGAGGCTCCGTTAGATGAACAAATTTGTCTTGGGTTTCCCTTATTAGTCTGAGGGGATGACTAGTGAATGTAAAGAGAGGTGAAGATGACAGGCGCATGAAATAGATTATTACACTGCCTATCAAGACTGTTACTGAATGTCCACACATACAGAGAGACAGTGTTGTGGATACCTGTGGATACATCCATAAAAATGTCTTCCTTGTTAATGAATATACACTATACACTAGTAAAAAAACTACCTATACCTGCTTGCTAACTTTTTTTAGACAAAGTACCATACAGTAATATAGTTGTATAGGTTTTTTTAACGTGTATAAGGTAATATCCTGTGTTTAAGGGACACAATACCATGTTAAAACTATGGGTTCGGACACTATTAGGGCTGTGCAATATGGACAAAATAATCATATTGTGATTTTTTTTGAACTAATATTGCGATTGCGATTTTATTTGTGATTTTGGCAAACAAGCTTCATACATAGATTCTAAATGTATTCAGTGCATAAGAAGTGCATAGCAAAACATTTCACAATGAATGAAATAACATTTAATTAATTGCACAGCCCTACATACTATGAAAAATGTCTCTATGCAACATGAAAATGTTTTTTGCACATGGTAATTATACAACATTTTTCAAGATGCAGTGTTTTTAAAACATTTCTAAGAAATATAGTCTAAAACTCGTAATGCATATGCACAATGTTTTTGCACGATTCACGTTTTTGAAGTTCACATGGAGACCATAACAATATAGTTGCGCTTTGAAGCCCATTTTCCAAAGTTTGCATTTTCAGGTCTTAAAATGTAGAAATTCTAACCATGGACCATGTTTATTTGGTCATGTTTGGATATTTAGGCTATTCGGCTATATATCATTAAGGTCACATTGCAGTGACAAGTGATATAAAAACATTCAAAATGTTACAAAATATACTTGTTTTGAACTTTGTAATGATCAAAGAATCCTGATAAATGTATAATATTTAATGTATAAAGATTGTTTTTTGATCTACCTTAATGCATCTATAGATGTATACCGACGTATAGATGCATCTACCTAAAGATGAAGTGAGTATTAGGGTTGTTTATAAATCTTTCCAAATTAGAAGGTTTTGCGGGTAAATGCAGCTAAAGCAGCCACACAGAAGAGAGGGGCAGAGTGAGCAGAGCTCGTTAGCATATAAAGCTAAATGCAACAAAACAGGTTGCTGTGCTGATTTTTAAGTAAAAAGGGTGTTGTTTACACTACCATTGAGAAATTTTAAGCAACATATATTTTAGACTTTTTATGAAGTCTCTAAAGAATCATATCAACTTGTGGAAAGTACCGAGCCCAACTTTTAAACAATAGTGTATCAAAACACACATGTGGTACCATGTTCCCGCCACAGTCCTTTTTGTAAAGATGAACCTGACAGCCTGTTTGTTTATGGTAATTAGGAGCGATATTATTCTAGTCCAGTCGCTTACAGCAAATACAAACAACACACACAAAGTGTTTAACAAGTCAGACATCATTTGTTTTTTAACCACATGATTCATTACTCTTCAGATATTTGTCTTGGCAAAGCTTATCACCACACAGCAAAACGGTCCAGTGTCCCGTGATTCTTGGGTCACTTTGTAATGGTGCCACGGTATCAGGGCACAGCGCCCGTCTCTGTCATACACCCTCTGATGGGTTGCTACGAGTAACTGAAAGCCAAAACAACAGAAGTGAAAACAGTAGGAAACACCCTAACTTGATCAGACCTGGGAAAGAGCGTAAAAACTGATTCACTGGATCCATTAGTTTGAGTGGTATGCAACCGAACGACCAGCTTTTAAACTCTTAGTCAATCATTCCCATCCGGACCCCCCTCAGCGTCCCTCGCCGAGCAGGAGTTTCCTGTGCGCTCACCGTGACACACTATGTCTCAACTTTGACGCCAGCATTGTCGTGGACAACCTGCTCAATGTGTAAGGCGAGCACCCCGCAGGCTCCACGTACATCTGGCAGCTGGGCAGCAGGGGTCATCCGAGGGCGCTGGCGGATAACCATGGATGACTCCAAACATGTCCAAACAAAACATTAATGATTAAGAAGATGAGCAGGACCTCCCCATGCACCCGCGTCACTGGGCGGTTTGAGAAACAAGTGGCGGCTCTGCGGGAGGTTAATTACTGATGGCCTATCGGAGGATGTAGAAAGAATGGTAGGTGACAGGACCTCAGGACAGACTAAATGTCATGTGAGACGTGTCATTAGTGCCATACTCGCTATTAGTGCTATAATAGTACTGTAGGTTTCCGATTAAGGTACAGTACATGGGCTAAACTGTATGTAGTTGCAGTGTATACATAAAAACATCATTTGGCATACATAATAATTTGGTTACACTTTATTAGTTAGTAGAATAAGCTGACATACTTGCAAAGATTCTCAATGTCAGTTTGTTGTGGTCTCATCAAAATAAAGTATTAGAAGATCTACTAACTCTCTAATGACTGCTAGTTGACATGTAGTTGCAAAGTTACTTACTGTTAGTAGGATGTCTTAAGTGGACTATTGAAATAAAGGGTTACAAAAAAATTTCGCTTGATTGTAAATTTCACAAATAAAATACAAATACAAAGAAATGCATATAGACTATAGACTGAACATGTCATTTATATTCACATGAGCACAACCTGATTTTTCTGAGTACATGTTCCTAGGTCAGCATTTTTGTTGCCCCTTGAACAACATTGTGGTTAACCATTCAGATTTATAGTTTTTGTGAAGTTTAAGCTTACAGTCAGTGTTTGGTACTTGTACACCAGTATCATCTATAATTAAATCTGATTTTGGGAATTACACTAGGATATGGTTAGGTTTAGTTGTAGAGATATGGTCAAGACGAAATATTTTGGTTAAAATGTTGTTCCAGGGTCAACAACGCATTTAAAAAAAATCTAATTTTAGTTGAAAATTGGTGTGGAAATGCCCAGTAAAGTTTCCGCGACTTTAAAGCTCATACGAGCTTAGTCTGGCCAAGCTACCTTTCTACCCACCTTCTGGGAGGCGGGCTTAACCTGCGTCCATCAAATGCATCTGTATACTACTGGACGAATCTACAACCAATCAGAGCCACTCATTCCGATGACGTATGTGTAGCAACGGAACCTGCTGAAGACACCGCAACCAAATGCAGCTAGCTTCTTTAAATCAGTAGGAAAATGTCTTTATTTACTTTAACTACTTCTGCTCCATTTTCAAAGAAAACATGAAATTTTCTCAAAACAGCAACAGCAGAGTCGAACGATTGTTGCTGCTCGGTACACGCCATGTTTGAAAGCCAGTATGGTTTCCAGTCGCAGAACTGCTGCGTCATCACGTTACACCCGCTTCAGTCGTTCCAGGGGGTGGGGGGGAGCACGTTTCTCATTGGTTCCCACTTTTGAACAGAAACACTCTAAAACGGCAGCTTGGCCAGACTAACTTTGCTTGCGAAATGAATGTAGCGTCAAAGGAAGTATGGGCGGGCCCAGGCTACAGTAAAGTACTAATATCCACCCTTTAGGAGTAATTGAGGTACTAAGGTGAACTTTTTGAAAAGGCCTCACTATAACAGAAGCTCCTTTCGCACCGCATAGTTCTTGGAAGTTATAGGAACTAGCCGTCTAATGTACCATAATTGGAGGCATGGGTGCTTAAAAAAAAGGGAAAAAATGTATACATAATACCTATGTTAATTAAGAGGCTTAATTTGAAAATAGTCTTAATAATAAAAAATATTTTTACTATTACTATTTTTATTTTTACATTTATTTTTAATTTGACTTTATTCAGCCTAACTGTTTTCTATTATTTATTTACTTCTGTGAGATTAAAACTGAATGTTCAGTATCATAACTGCAGTTTTCAGGTTCACACGATCCTTCAGAAATCATTTTAATATGCTGATTTGCTGAATATTTCTTCTTATTATTATAAATATAAATAATACATTTTTTCAGCATGCATTAATGAATAGAAAGGCAGGGACATTGGTTATTTGTTTAGCATTTTTGTTTACTACTTCCATTTGAGCTGTTATTTAATTTAGTGCTCATGACAAAACATGGAATATATTAAGCAGAAGAGTAGGTGTGTCCAAACTTTTGACTGATACCTGATATCTCATTTGCAAACCACAAGTCTGTAGTTTACGAATCAACATTCATCAAGAATACTGCAGATCGTGTTTTGTTTGCAGAACAAATGTATTTACCCTCCAGACTTTTTCATGATGCCTCATAATATGCTACATATTCTATATTGTATCAAGCTGTGTTGAGCAGAACGGTGTTTAGACTAAAATTAACACACAGCACTTATGAAATGCATCCAAGTGGTGAACAGAAACTATTATTTGAGGTTCAATATTGATATTTACGTATGTCAGGGGTTTGGGGAGTGTGACAAACATGTAGTTTGTGGAACACGAGACACGGATGGTGTTATTTGAGCTCAGTGTCTGACGCTCATTGTTCTGTGGTCTGTCATCAGTCATCTACAGCTGAGACACATGATGAAACATTCAGCCTCCTGCAGACCCCCAGCAGAGGAGCTGTGATACATGACTACTCAACTGACAATACCTATAACACAGTTGTTGAATTCAAACGTTCAAAAGTACATTTAAATACTTTTCATGTGAAATATTTAAATATGTACTGTATTAAAATGAAAGATTTTTTACATATTGATTTGTTTTACATGTATTTTGAATTTTTCCTTTCATTGTGTAGCATTTTGGGGTTAATGGAAGTTAAAATTAAAGAATAATATCCTAGCAAAAATTGCCATTACATTTATATACAGTGTTTATGGAAAGCATTCAGACCCCCTTTTAATTTATCACTCTTTGTTATATTGCACCCATTTGCTAAATGTACACACAGCACCCCATATTGACAGAAAAACACAGAAAGCACAGAATTGTTGACATTTTTGCAGATTTATTAAAAGGAAAACTGAAATATCAGATGGTCCTAAGTATTCAAACCCTGCTGTGACAGTCATGTATTTAACTCAGGTGCTGTCCATTTCTTCTGATCATCCTTGAGATGGTTTTACACCTTCATTTGTGTCCAGCTGTGTTTGATTATACTGATTGGACTTGATTAGGAAAGCCACACATCTGTCTATACAAGATCTTACAGCTCACAATGTATGTCAGAGCAAATGAGAATCATGAGGTCAAAGGAACTGCCTGAAGAGCTCAGAGACAGAATTGTGGCAAGGCAGAGATCTGGCCAAAAAACTTTCTGCTGCACTTAAGGTTCCTAAGAGCACAGTGGCCTCCATAATCCTTAAATGGAAGACGTTTGGGACGACCAGA
>JAUCMT010000068.1:21210321-21225296 GCA_032357475.1 Enteromius thamalakanensis
GTCTGTCCCAGAACCAGAACCAGTGAAGCAGTCTGTCCCAGAACCAGAACCAGTGAAGCAGTCTGTCCCAGAACCAGAACCAGTGAAGCAGTCTGTCCCAGAACCAGTGCCTGAAGCAGTCCCAGAGGTGCCCATCCCTGAACCAGCATCTGAACCCACCCCTGAGCCATTGTCAGTGCCCACCCCAGAACCTGCTCCTATACCAACCCCTGAACCAGCGCCTACACCCATCGCAGAGCCAGCGTCCACACCAGTCCCTGAACCAGCGCCTGAGCCCGTCCCGGAGACCTCACCAGCAAACGAATCTCTCCCAGAGGTCCTAGAGAATAATGGTATGGAAACATTATTTCTCTGCATGTTGTAGTCAAATGCTGCTGAAATGTCTCGCTGTTTCAGTGTAGGAATTAAGAATAATTTAGTTCATTTGATGACCAATTATTTATTTTTGAATTTACAATTGAATTGAATTGAATTTTACTGATCGACTATTTATTGGCTAAAACAAAAAACACGTAATTTTCTCTACTGTAAATAAAATCAAATAAAATATGAAAAAAAAATCTAAAATATAAGCTAATATTTTGCATTGTTGGTAGGTTTCAGAGGTAAAAAATATAAATTTCATAATTTTAAAAAATAATAATAATTATGGGCCTTTTTATTATTATTAATTGGGGGGCTAATCCAATTATTTCTACTTCTCTAATGCACAGAGGTAGTTTGTTTGTATCCTGGCTTCTTTCTTTAATCTTTCGTTTTCTTCTGGTTCGTATCTGCCTGTGGCTCTCTGAGCAGCAGGTTTCATTATGCTCCATAAGAGCAGGGCTGTGAGTGCTGCTGGAAATAAAAACTCGCAGTGCGACCCACTCAAGCACACTGGAGCTTTGTGCTCTGTGGCTGTAAACTGACGCCAATGTGTAATTGGGTCCCGGTCACACACTTCCTTTGTTCTCCTAGCGGTACATTGGCCTCTAGGTTACAGATTCTGCTGCGTTTACATCCAAATATCAGTCGGTGTGCTCGGCTATAACCTTCACTAGAGACCTGTGTTTCTAGTGTGAAAACATGTCAGTTTATGAGTTATAACAGATATGAAGTGTGTGAAATAGGTTTCAGCTGCCAACAGCGTGTTCAGAACAGCCTTTATCCTTGATTTAATATAAAGACTTCCTAGCTGCCGGTGCCAATGACTTGACAGGCCTGCAAGTGGATTAGACCTGGTAGGATGATAATCTGGGTTAGGAACAGGGCTCAGTGTCATGGAAGATTTTCTACCCTTCCTGTGTTGTTGTCTGATCCGCCGGGACAATACAGACACCTTCATACTGATCAAACACTTGCTTTTGTGCCCAGATCAAGTTCCTCTATTCTCTATCCCCTGCTGGCCTTATATGAGGACAATATATTTTAGTGAATTTCTTTGAGACTGTACATGCCACTGTTTTAAGTCTGGATGTCCTGTAGAGAGCTCATTCAGGGCTTTTCAGAAACACCAAAGGATTGGATGTTTCATCATGAACTCTCCCTCTCCTTGATCTTCAAATATAACTGACGTTTATTTAGTGAAATATGGAAACATAATCATATTTTGTGATTTTTATCAGATTATCATACGTCTAATTGTTAGATTGAGTGTCATAAATCAACATCTCAGGATAATATTATGGGGTTTCAAATCAAATATGACTTTCTGTTATGAAACGGGACATTGGTTTTCTACATGTCCTCATATAAGGACACTGGGACTTTTATTATGCACTTTAAAAGACATAACGATTGAATAAGTAAAATTCTATTTCAGTATTTTATGAAATTTTATATATTATGAAAATCGCAGAAGAAAATGGTATATTAAATCATTCCATTACAACATAGTTGAGAATAATCTTTATACAAAGTTTGGTTTAAAAAAAAAAATCTTGGGGGGAAAAAAATTGATTTTAAAAATGAATTGCCTTTGCCTATGCATGATCATTAATGTCTTTTTATTTTATTTATTTGTAGAAACATGTCCTGATGTCCTCAAATGAGTAAATATATTATAATGTAATCTAATCATCAATAATTTATGCTATTATATTATATTTAGGGGTGTAACGATATGCATATTCGTATTGAAGGCTTTCGGTTCGGTGCGCATTACAAACCGAATAATTTAGGAAAAAAAAAAATAATGTTTTCAGTGCTACGCTCAACAAGGCAGCCAAACGACAGGACAGGCTACGTGCTGACCGCCCCTTTCACCCACAAACAGACGAAAACTACAAACATGCACATTACGAACTATATATTATACTATACTAGACATTTAAAATGATGTGTGATTTAGTAGTCTTTTCTCAAGAATCTGATACCGTGTCTTTCAGATGCTGCAGCTGCTTTACTGACAGAGGAAGTTGAGGACCCTGCAGTCGTGCCTGGTAATAAGAGGACCACCAAGTTTGAGAAGAGAATGACCAAGGAGGAGATGGAAGAGGAGCAGAGGTCAGTATTTCCCTCTCTGTCCATTCACTGAAGCAGTAGCGTCTCTTAATAACACACAGCGGTGAAATCTACACATGTAGAAATGCTCGAATCTAACTGCGTTTTAAGCACGTGAAGTGTGTGTGTGTGTGTGTGTGTGTGTGTGTGTGATGCATTTGAAGCCTCCCCTATGCAGAAATACACATTATTTAGTGACTCTGCAGTGCTAATGTTTTCGATGGGGAACTGTTAGTTATAAGTTACCTGTGGTGTAGTTTGCTCATCATTTTGGGCCTTTAGTAGCGCTGTAGCACAGAGCCCTCCTCCACCCCCCCAGTGCTCACTGTGGGTGTTTGGATAAGGAGGGTGAGCTGATCATATCTGTAGCAGACTGTCAGGGGTGCTCGCGGGGGCTCAAGGTTTGACTGGAGGTTCAGGCACTCTTTGCTGGGGGTGGGTGTGGTTTGTTTGCTTGATTAAAATGTGTAGATTGAATGGTGAGGGATCTGAACTAAAACTAAAAAGGTTACACTTTATGTAGGTAGCCCACTTTCGATATTTCACACTTTATAACTATATTATAATCTCACAACTGCAAGTTATAAAGACGGAATTGTGACTTTATATCACTCATTTCTGACTTGCACAACTTGCACTTGTGAGTTTATTTCTTAAAATTGCCTTCACAAATTGCGTTTTATGTATTCGGTCTATAGGAAAGTATACTGTGCAGGTGTGTAGTGTTTTTCTCTTGTTGTATACGGTGTGCACATTAGACTGATGGCAGTCCCATTTAAATGACGATGTTAACAGCAGTGCAAAAAAATGGATTTGAGTAAAAAATCTGATTTGAGCATTAAAAGGTTAGTTCACCCAAAAATGAAAATTCTGTCATTGCAAACAACCGCTGGTTACGCACATGTGCGTGCTTTAAAAAAATACGCTAAAGCTTGCGTGTATGGCGTGTTGAGCTTGTTGGAAGACAGGAGTTAACGGGAGACCAGTAACTTGTTATTTTAGTTTTATTTGTGCAAAAAAGTAATCTGGTAGCATTGCAAAAGTGAGGTTGAACAGATGTTCATCTTCAGACACAAATTAAGAATTTTTTTGTTATAAATTTGAGAGCTTCTGACCCTCCATAGACTGCAACAGACCCATAAGCGTAGAAAAAACATTCGTAAAAAAAAATCATGTGACATTATTGGTTCAGCCCTAATTTTCTAAAGCTACGAGAATACTTTGTGTGGAAATAAAACTAAAATAATCACTTTAGTTTCAAAATGGCGCTATAAGGTGATGTGAAATTTGAAAGCGTATCCACTGAATGCAAACAAGTGTTCTGTGTCAGTTGCACCACGTGGATATGTTAAAGGGTTACGCAAATTAATATTTCAATCTTCCTGTTTTTTTTTGTTTTTGTTTTTTTTAATAAATTTTAAAGCAACTTTGGGGAAATATAAGAGGTAATGAAAAATAATAAAACGGATCCCAAACGTTTGAACAGCAGTGCATATTTCTTGCAAATTTATAATTTCCCTTGTGAAGTGTTAGATGGGTTTACATGTGCAACAACAAAATATAATTAAATAAACTTTGTTATACATCCATAACAACAAATTATATTTGGATGTTAAAAAATGGCATTTACATGAAAACCAAATGAATGGTCAGATGACTACTGTACATGTTGTCTGATTTCGAACAACTGTGCATGTATATCCAATCAGTGTTTGAGATGAGTTCCCATTTGCAGAAGTCACTGTGCGTAGCTATCAAGTTGACTCAGTAGTCAGCTTCTGTACATAATGTCCTCTGCTCCTGCCCTTTATCTTTGCAGGATAGAGTTCACAAATGACTTTACAGCTCTTTAAACAACAGCAGGCCGTATGTATGCCTGTGTCAGACCACTGGTAAGGTATAATTTACTTCAGTTTGACCCCTGACACCCCCACAGTCTCACCCCTCGGCCTCCCCCACAGGGGGTAACGTGAATATCTTCCCTTCCACTCACTTTCCTTATTCAGAGATGGTTCTTGTCCCGACATGCTGAGTTACAGCTCACCCAGAAATAAAATTCTGTCATGTACTCGCCATTTGAAACCTAATGCAAATATTTATTTGTCAATTAAATGTTTATTTGTTCATTTAAAATGTGGCTAAAAATACAACAAATAGAATAGAAAATGTAATTAAATATATCCTTTCAATAAAACATATTTGATGATTGTTGTATTTTAAGCCACAATTTAATTAGATTTATTAAGTCATTATATATTTATTATCATTTGTAAATCACTATTTATTTGCAAATTCAATATTTAATTGTTTGTTGTAGTCACTATTTAGTAACAATTTAATTATTCTATTTATAAAGTCAATATTTATTCATATTGTTTGTATTTATATCACTATATATATATTATTTGTAAAGTTGTTCATCGTTTGTAAATAAAATCTTCACACATTTTCTATTTTTGTACTTTTTTTAAAATTAATAATTAATTTAATACAATATTTATTTATTCAATTGTTTAGTCACTGTCAAAATGTAATTTATGAATTCAATATAAATAAATATTTTAAATATATTAAATATAATAAATTTCATATACAATTAATTTTTGTAATGTGACATTTTATTTGTACATCACAATTTACTGTACTTTACTGTACTGTTCACACACCTTTCTGGAAAAGAGTAGCTTGGTCATTCTACCAAACTTCTATTTCTGTGCTCCGTGGTTAAAAGACTGTAAAATGTGAAACATGTGTGAGTAAATAATGACAGAATGATGATCTTTGGGTGACCTACCCCGTTAACACACTGATCCAGCCGTTTTAAAACACGGTGTCTTCTGCACATTATGGGTTAAATATCCTGGCAGTCCAGTAGTCTCTTAAACTCTGGATCTAGATCTCATGCTTGGTCATATTATGAGCCGTGTACACAAAGCCGAGTGGCCACATGTGTTCTGCATCTGTCTAAAAGGCCCCCGAGCTTCATTATAGTGACACATTACAGAAGACAACTAGGGAAAAGCTCACAAATACAGGTCACTGAACACATAAGTGTGTGGTATGTGCATTCCAAAGCATTAAAGGTTTAATACATAGAATAGTATTAATAGTCATTCTGATGTCTAATTACATTTTCAAGTCAGAAGACTTCCGATGGAGAACACATGATGCTACTTATTTAACAAAATATGATAAAAATAATGCATAGCTGTTATTGTATATAACTGTCTAAAAGGCATGCATTAATAATCATGCATTTGAACATCACCTATTACAAACTGGACTAACAGAAGGAATTATTTGTATGATCTTTTATGATATAAAATGAGATGAAAGCTACTGAAATGTTACTAAAGTTAAATTATAGGGAAGTAGCATGAAATATCAGTTGTCCGTCTTGTTTTCAATTTTAGACTTCCTGGATGCATATCTTTTTATATGTATTATTGTTGCGCTCTACACTGTAAACAAAGGTTTTGGCACGTTCAGAAAATGGGAAAGGATAAAAATATGGTTCCAAAAGCAGTTCACTGAAAGTCTCTTCAAGAAACCATTAGTGTGAAAACCATTTTCAAAATCTAAAGCATCTTTTTTTGAACTTCCCAGCTTTGTGTGGATATCAGAGGATCTTCATAAGATCCACATGCAATGTTAGGTCGCATGACCGTATGTCCAGCCTGTCTCT
Organism: Enteromius thamalakanensis; assembly: GCA_032357475.1. Taxonomy (NCBI): domain Eukaryota; kingdom Metazoa; phylum Chordata; class Actinopteri; order Cypriniformes; family Cyprinidae; genus Enteromius; species Enteromius thamalakanensis. The sequence continues at coordinate 21,216,488 of JAUCMT010000068.1, forward strand.
GATCCTTTGATATATAAAGCAGGCATCATTGATGTGTAAATGTGGCTCGAGTGTTGACACACCATACAGTTTCCCATGATCTGCCAAGCGCCTTTATCTCAAAAGATCAAAGACTATAAAATCCTCATGACGTCACACTTTAGTAAGTCACTGTAGCGCATGCTTTAAATCATTTGAAATTGGCGTAGCATCGAACTACGCTGTCGTATGATCTACTAAATATGAATTGCATGGAAACAAAAGGTGGGGCACTTTACTAACCTGACCACAAGCATCTTTCCTGAATGTCTCCATGACTCTGCTGCATGACTAACATGATCTGCCAAGCCTTAACCAGTTACAGCAAAACACCAGAGCTGTTGACGGTGAGTGATGTGCTCCTTTATCCGTTCCTCTAATCAATATGTTTATCTTGCACTAAATGATTAAAAACAAAAAAAAGCCTAATCAACTTGCTTCCAGGCCATCCAAGTAGTAAATGAGTTTTTCTTCATCTGAACAGATTTGGAGAAATGCATCTTTCGATCACTCGCTCCTCGATGGCTCTGCAGCGAATGGGTGCCGTCGAGTGTCCAGATAAAAACATCACAGAAATCGTCTAATGAAAAAGTCATCTTGCCTGAATGAGGAGTGAAAAATACACGAATCCTGCACCATTTACAAGCAAAGACAATTTAGTTTTGGGGGGGGGGTTTGTCCTGAAGTGTGATTTGTTTCTTAGAAACACAAGACAATAATTGATGCGTGTCGTCATGTGGATTATTCTGATGTTTTTATCAGCCGTTCTGACGGCACCCATTCGCTGCAGAGGATCCACTGGTGAGCAAATGATGTAATGCAGCATTTCTCTATATCTTTTTTTTTTAAATGCATGATTTATCTGCTTCTATATTATAACACGCATCTTTAAAGGCAGTTTCCTAAAAAATAAATAAAATCCAGAAATGTCCACTTCAGAGGACTTGAACCGGACGTTACAGCTGTATTCCTGTCTATATTCTCAAGCGTTTTACATTTGGATTTGTTCATATATCATTCACCTGATTTTGTTTTATTCCTACAAACATGGCATTATCTTGCTTTTAACAGTTTTATTAGTTAAGAAACAAGCAAACAATAAAACATAAATGTGATTTATACAAAATGTGTGTGAATTTCAGTAATACAAAACAATTGGTGAAAGTATGGGATATTTTTTTCTTGTTCCTTAATTACTTCCAGTGCCTTCCTTTTTAATGTAGTGTTGTTAATGAGATAAGTGTTTATTGTATAGTTAATGTTTCTCTGGGGATGTGCTAGTGTGAATTCAAGCATCTGTTTGTACGGTGAGGGACCGTGTGTTGCTGTGGCTTTATGATACTGAATAATCTTGTTGTTATTTTTCAGAGATGCTGAGTAAGCAGAAGCTGGAGCAAGTGGGGGGAAAGCTCTCTATAATGAACCTTGAGGACCTTTGAGGAGTGACTTCTTTGTGCTTTTTCTTTTTTCTTCTTTGTTTTTGGCCTGTGAATAACTTCTTAAAGCAAAATGCCAAAGAGTACAAGATTGTTTTTTTGTTTTTTTTACTTTTTAGGTACAGCTATATGCACTGTATAGGTACAGTTATATTCATCTGGCCCTTAGACTATAAAAAGCCTATTAAAACACTGTGATGCTATAGTTTACTTAGTGTGTGTGATTCAGATAAAGACACACTTTTGCAAAGGAAAGGGAGGGAAACTTTCTTAGATATGAACATGGAATTCAGAAATAGTTTTTTGTCATGACATAAAATAATCTTGTGCCTTTGAGCGTCACATGTTTTCGATTCAGCCAATCATCATTCAGTCTCACCTTTTGCTCACCCTGCTCTTCTCTGAAACACCATCGCCCTCTTGTGGACCATGCTATGACCATGACAGGCTGATGGGGGGGGAAGTGCTTGCACTGCAGAGTCTGACACGTATGTGATGAAATGTAGAAACCGTGTGGAGTTGTTGTTATTTGTGGATGTGATGTTAAAAAAAAGGTGAATCTCATCGAACAGTGACATTTCATAGCAGAATCAGAAGAGAAAGGACAAGAACTTATAATTAGCAGGAAGACAAAATAAAGCCTATTTTAAAAGTATTTTTATTTGTTTGTGTTCTAAAAAGAAAAGTTAATACGTTTCATTTTTAGTCATACAACAAATGTAATCACCGCATGCTTTTTCCTGCACTATTGTAAAGAGAGTATAATTTTGGTTTTGCAGTGAAGTGTGACTAGAGTTTTGTGAGATTCACCCTATGGCCTTTGTAATATCAATAAAGAGCAGAATTTGATTAATGGCTGTTGTGGCATTATTTCCAATAACACCAACAGAAGAAGTAATTGGGCATGAATGGAAAGTGTCATCATTTACACATCTTCATGTTGATCCAAACCTTGTTTTTTTTTTGTTTTTTTTTTGGTTAAACACAAAGTTAATTTGAATATTGTTAGTAACCAGACAGTAAAAAGAACTCTTAAGATAAGGTTTTTATTTTAGCTACATTTCAATAAAGAAAAATGTTGAAAGTTAGTTAAATAATTAAATTAAATGTGGCTAAAACAAATCGATTGCCTTATAAAGTTTAGTAAATTTAATGACTTTATTTTTTGACTTTAATGATTTTTTTGGAAGGCATAGTATACAGAAGTCAATGACTCTTTGGTAACCAAAAATTTTCAAAATCTAAATTTGAAGAAATGATTACAGAATTCAATTTTTTTTGTGAACTATCTCTTTAAGACTTTCTGAACTGTATGATATCTGTTTATGCCGTTGTGTTTGTGCTGTAGGGTACAGCAGGAGCAGCTGGCTGCCATCTTCCAACTGCTCCGAGAGAATCAGGACACGTTTGGGGAGATGACAGAGGGAGACGTGGAGGAACAGCTCAAACTTTACTCGCTTTAGTCCGACCCCACACACACAGTTTTATATAGGACAGAACATGGGCTTCTCACACTGCCCTGGACCCGGGTTAACATCTGTAGCACTGTTTAAATTTACTGCACCTACTGTATCATGTTACTCTTGGGGCCACAGACACCCCAGCTCTTCATAGCAGTAATTGTATGTTTAAGGGCTACTCAGGATTTAATGCTTGTAATCTGAAAAGAGGATCACATTTAACCCTAAAATCATAGTTTGTAAAGCTCAGCTTGATCTGCACGGGTGTAAAACACTTGCTGTATGATACACACAGTGCTCTCGTGACCATATCAGCTGAACTTTTACTCCTTTTCTAGTTTTTTAGTGTGTAAATGGGAATTGTAAATAGTCTGCATTAGTGTTCTTGCATTTTTGGTGTTGATGTGGATGCTTCATAAACTACTTGTAATCTACGATAGAATTCTAATTGCATATTCAAAATGTTTTACTGCTGCATTTTCTATATAGATTGTTATTACTCTTACTCTTCTTGTTTGTTACTATTTACTTGAAGGAAAAAAAATCTATTAAAATAGGATTTGTATTTCCTGTTACATTTTCTTCTGTTTTTGAAACTGACTTCGTCTTTTAGCGTAGGCTACTCAAGCTTAATAAACTAAAACCTTTCTTTGTTTATGTATATATGCGGTTCTAGAGAGAGACTCATGACGAAACAGGCCTAGACATATAGGCTAGACGAGGATAAATGTGGAATGGGACATTTAGGAGGTGATTATTGTCATCCCTTTGTTTAAGAGCGTGTGTCCAGAGGCGATGTGCTAGAGATGTAAAAAGACGCGGGGAAACTTAGGCAACATGCAGACAATGGTTTATTGTCAGACAGAATAAAAAGTTGATTTATTAAAGAGAAGAGAAAGGGAAAGTTTCGCATTCAAACAAGACAGAAGCAAAAACCTAAAACTCTAAAAGCTGAACGACATGTATTTCAGCAGGAAAACGAGTCTGAAGTAATGTTGTTTCACACATCAGCTGCAGTTTAATCATCATTTTCGTGATTGGCTAGCCTACATGTTATACTAAAATGGCAACATTACATTTTCCTGACAGATATACATAGGGTAGAAAGTGAAGACTAATTAAGGTTGATTCATATTAAATTATGATAATGATTTAAATAGAACTTGTGTGTTTTATTGGAACACGCCCCACTTCTCGCGATACTGTTCCGCCCAAACTATTAGCGGACGATTTAAACCTTTGCTGATCCATTACTACCATCGCCCACAGACCGTCTCGTCGTAGCTGTGAAATGGCTGCCAAACCTAAAGGTGTGTACCTTGTTTTTACACATATGTTACACGTTTTGGCCTATATCTGCCTCGATCTGGAAAACCATGTTGCAAGAATTGTGTCTTGTCGTGGTAAATGTTGTTTTCTCTCTCTCTCTTTGCAGTTGACGGGGAAAACAAAACAACTCCTGGTAAGTTATTCACACATTTTCTCTTGACTGAAAAAAGTATGCTTAAAACTATTAACTGTCCATCAAGATGAGAAATGTAGGCGCAAAGTAAAATGCAATTAATACGATTTCAAAAAGCATGCATGCTTTTTGAAATGCTTTATCTTTGTGTTTGTCTGCATGCACACAGTTTGCATTATTGCTGATACATTAATCTAAAGACTATCATCTCTGTGTGTTAAATGTTGTTAGGCCTTTCACAGAGTGAAGGGGCAGCCCAGACAGAAGCCACACAATGTTGAATTAAATGCCAGAGACTGTTTGTTGTAACTAAGATACCAGTATTAACAATAGCTCAATGCATATTGCAGAACCTTAAGGCTTATAAACAGGCCTAAAGTAGACTACAGAGTCTCGCACTAATTAAAAATGTAGACTTTCTTTAAGAATAGTGCCAAAGAAAGTAAACTGTAAGATTCTTCGTTATTCAAGGTCTAAAACCTCTTGGCTCTAAATCACAGATGAGCAATAAGTCAAATGGGACACCAGACACACACAGCATTGTTTTACGACACATGGGACCGACGCATGCTGTGCTGGAAAACTCAACGGGGGGGGTGTCTGATAGAATCGGTGCAATGGCTCTTTGTACTCTGCGACACTTCACACCTAGAGATTTTATGCCCCATTCCTGGAATTTGGTTCGTCTGGTAGGGTGAAGAGTTCAGTATGTTAAATAGATTAATTGTATTGTCTTCTAGAATATATAAGAAGATACTGTCACGACTGGCTGGTGTTAAAGCAGCAGGTCCAGGTTAATTCTAAAGCAGATTTAGGTTGCGTTGTAAATAAAGCTCATTATGATTAGTTCATTAGATGATTCACTTTTACGGTAAGAAGAAAGAGGCGTAAAATATTTATCTTCTCTTTCAGATAGAACAAGATGGTACTATAGTAGCCTGAAATGTAGAACTTCAATAAATGTAGGAAGTTAAAAAGAAAAAAGTTACAACAGATAGTTAATTTTACTCGGAGTAATGAGTGTTTCAAGTGTTTCTGTTGGATGTTCCCCTTCTGTAATTCCTTACAGAAGAACTTCTCACACCACATGCCTTCAGCCTTTCAAATTGTTGGCAGTTTAACACGGAAATGTTTGGCGAACTTTTTTTTCAACAAGCTTTTTGTGTTGGCAGTACGTGTACTTGAACGACGTGTACTCTTCCTCCACCCAGTTTATCAGCTAAATGATCTGCTATCTGATGTAAAACGAGCTATTCTTTTTTTCATCGAACTTGAACACATTCAGGGGTTTTGTGTGTTTTTCAAAATCGTAGCTTTTTATACTAGCATGACCTTCACTAAAAGAGCAGCCAACTTTAATTTGGTTGTATCTATATTTTAGACATATTGATATATAAAAGGAGTATTATAGTCACAAGTTCAACTTCTGTGTTTGAAACACAGCACTGCGGTAATTCTATTCTTTTCATTTACAATTGGGTCTATTTTGACACAAAAGAGAGACATTAATGTGATGTAAGTACAACGGCTACTAATAAGTAATTACTAGATAATTACTCTTTATCATAGATACCATTAAACAAAAGTTTGACCTAATAACTGAATTTTCGAATAAGCTCTCTCATAGTTTTTTCGGTGTGGTACACATTTTGAATGCGTTGGCGTTTTTTAGAGCCAAAACAAGCCTTTTTCTGTTTTCAGTTGACGAGGCTCGTCTTCTAACAAATGGTGAAGAGAATACAAAGCTTGTCACACCATCGTCATGCACACCTGAGAAAACATCAGTCCTGGGTAACTTCATAATGCAGGTGGTGGTACCTATGAGTGCCAGTAACCGTGGATCTGAGCCCTGCGACCGAGGTGTAGCAGAGACAAAGGGTCTTGAACTCAAGCCTGACACATGCAACACATCCACTTTGAGATGTGGCCAAAAGCGGAAGAGGGAATCAGAAGACCCCTGTGAACCGGCGGAGGAGAGCAGGAAAGAGCGTATGTAATAATCTTAATTGTGTATTTAAAGTGCCGCTATTATGGGTTATGAAAGAGTCATATTCAGGTCAAAAACCCTTTAATTTTCTTATAACAACTGCTCCAGTGATTGGTCGATTTAATTTAAAGCAGTGAGCTTTTAACGCTCCTAAAGCAGCACCTCACAGCAAAAACATGAATTTGCATTTTCCTTCAGACCAACACAAAAGCACCAAGCGCGCGATCGTGTCCATGCTTTCTCTCGAGAAACAGTAACTTTATACAACGATTTAAAACTTTGCAGGACGTTTTCATTCACACACTGCAGGTAAGGTTTTATTTAAACATTTTTGCATGCTGCTAACGCAACCAATCTTTTCACAGTTGTACTGGATTACGACGCGAGATGTGCCGAGCTGTGGATCAACGGGGAAATGGCTGCTTGTGAAGCTTACGAGTTATCAAAGTCCACCAGCAACGCCCAACGCCAGCACACTGTTCCACAACAAGCCAATCGGCCTCTCACCCAGAGCGACTTGTTACGTTTCATCCGGAACGAATTGCAAGCCTGTTACCAACCCATGACAAAGATGCTTCGTTCGAGCGTAGAGCGGAGCAGAGCGGAGTTCACCGAGCTGATAAATAGACTGAACGCAATGCACAGGGATACCAGAGCGATGTTTGATAAAGTCTGTAGTATGCAAGAGGACGGAAGACTGGCGTCAGACGCCATCTCTCTTTTGAGTGAAAGAATGAACGTCATTCAGAGGTTTATGTGCGACATTCATCAAGGGTTGACTGCTGGAAAATGAGGGATCTGTTTATAAAGCATAACACAGATTTGTGTTTAAAATGGTTTATTGATGAGTCATTGATGAGTGATGTTTCTTTTTTTATTGTACCGTTTTCATAGGTTTTAAATAAATGGTTTCAAAATGGCCCTTAAAGGATGTCACAGTGATTTATGCTTTACTCCTGATCTTGTGTTGCACTGGCATTTCTAAAACATAAATGGTGCATCAAATATAATAAACATAAATGGCCACACAGTTGACCTTATATGAGTTATATATGGGGCCATGTGACAAAAAGATTAATGGCCTTCACCTTTGACCTCATAATAAATAATGATTGATGTTTATTGGTCCCTTCTGACCTCATAAATAATAAATAATATCCATGTGTGCTTTTTTGTTCTCAAATTAAAATCCGGAAGCATGAATAGCCGCGAAAGAAGGAATAAAATAACTTTATTGACTAAATTAATATTTAATAAATATTTATTTAGGATCAAACGATTGAGCTTTTCTTATTTATCTTATATTGAATTTCTAGTTATCTATTTATCTTATTTCACAACAAACAGCATCTTTAAACACTTTGTCATATAAAGTTTCACAAAACAGAGACGAGTAAACAGTTTTTTCTGTATGTTTTAAAAATAAAAATGACTAACATCCCTGTCTTTTAGAAGGTGTTTGATTACTCTGCGGTGTGAATAGTCATAACGCGAATCTTTTGGCTACAAAATGCTTTTAACTAAAATTCACATCTAATCTAAATATTAATCTATTTTAAATAATAATGCCTATAGGCATTTATTTTGAAGCATTTTATGTACTTTGTTTTACTTCATCTCAGCTCAACTTATTCTAGTTTTTAGGAAAATGCATTGTCTGTGATCATCCTTGTATAATGTGCTACATATTTAACCACATCACGCATAAAGACATACCCAGAAAGATTCATGGCCTCCCTGCTCCTAACAATCGTAACATTACTCTTTTCAACATTATATTTAATAATAGAGGGGGGTGGGCAAATCCTTAGTAACTGTTGGCCAGCGCTGTATGGTCATCAAATCATCTTCATACATCATATGGATTATAGCAGTACTACACCCATTTAACTGTTTTAATAAATCATCCATATATACATTAAACGAAACATACTTCCCAGTCTGCCTTCATTACTCGCAAACTGAGTTAGCAGACATACAATTAGTTCATTTTACATATAACTTAATGAACATACCTAAAATACAACATTTCTCTCTAGCTACTAAGAAACCCCTCTACTGCCTAACTTAAAAAATCAATTTTCACCATCAAAAGTTTTGTCACATCAAAGAAACACTTACAAATTGTCAAATTATTGTATCTATTATATATCTTATAATAAATCACACAATTCTCTTCTTTTACAGAATATGGTGATAAACGAAATGTGATTATATGTAACATGCTGTATAAAATAAAACGATTAAGTTTAAGATGACATTGTAAAAACACCTTACTTTTTTTTGGTGAACAATGATGGCCATTTACATTTACATTTATATTTACATTTATTCATTTAGCAGACACTTTTATCCAAAGCGACGTACAAGTGGGGAAACAGCAACCAATTAGTCCTAAAGAGGCAAAGACAACTTAGAAAGTGCTCATAATACTGTATAGTATAGG
>JAUCMT010000068.1:21252605-21267798 GCA_032357475.1 Enteromius thamalakanensis
CAACATATTTCCAAAGTCAATGAGTAATCGTGTAAAATAATCGTGATTTCAATCATGACCAAAATAATCGTGATTATCATTTTTTCCATAATCGAGCAGCCCTAAAATATGCACAATACTTGGACATTTCCTATCTGGCAACACTGCTCCACCCATAATTAACCCCAGGCATAAAACAAAAGAATATCATCATCAAAAAATTGAAACGAATGGGCTGTATGTCTTTACTGCAGAGCAATTACTGTACAAAATGAAATTTAAGTGTAACTTTAATTTGATGGTGGATGTGGTAAATCAGCTGCCAGTGATCATAATATTGATTTTGAAGTCATTGAAAACGATGGTTTTGAGAATATGGTTGAGATTGTGAATATGCGCCAGATGCTGAATGTACGATGTAAGTCTGACCTGATGAAGACAGCGATGGTGAAATAAAACCCTAATAGTTTATTCTTCTGCAATTGTTGCAGCAATTAGAGATGCACCCCTGACCTGAATATATAATGGTGAAATGTTTGTGAATTAAAGGACAACTCTTTTAAGACTCTTTGGGCAGAAGTGGACAAAATTAGTTTTAAGTTTTTCTTAAACATCATATTAAGTAGCTATACACGTTATTCATGGAGGGAAGTGAAACAATGCCTCCCTCTGTAAGTTTAACCTCTGTTTGACTGTGATTTTAGAAAAAACAAGGGATTGAAGTTTTTTAATGTCCAATTCAGTAATATTTGTGTTGTTTTATTTTTGTGCTTTGGATTATTTTCCCATCCGTTTTTAGAGAAGGCACTCCCTCCCTTGCCTCCTCTTTAAGGAAACACCCCTTAAACTAACCAATGGTAAGTAGTAGCCCCTAGCGTGAACTTTCTGTACCGGCTTTAATAAGAACTTTAGCCTTTTTTGACTTTTTTCATAAGACTCTGATGCATGTACTCTGTGCCGTGTTTGAGTTGGCTGCACGTCTGACCACATGCTCCTCTGGGCCCATCTGCAACGATTATTTATTTACACACTGTGATGCTTAACCCCGAGCAGGCTAGGGCATCCCAAACCTCAGCAGCGGGGCAGGATGAACTCTGTGCGTATCCTGCCTCTCTTTAAACTCAGTTTTAATCTATCTTCTGTATCTCCCTCAATCATATGCTGGAGCCCTCCTGATTCTTCCCAGACGTCACTGTTGACATTCCCATGGCTCCAGATTCAAGAAAAACTTGCTCTTACCTCATAAAATGAACCATTTTAGTCTCCAAATTTGTCAACAACAAACAAGTTACAGAATAGTGCTAAATAGATGGCGGTTTAGAAAGTGAAAGTGACATCTAGAGGTGACCAAAACACTGTGTTTAGGGTTACATTAGTGAAACACTGGAACTAACAAACAAGAAGCTCCTCATCATATCTGACAAAACAAAGTGTAGGCACAAATTTTTCCAAATGTAACCTAGCGACTAGGTTTTAAATTATGGTCACACTGATTAGTTGTTTTTTTGTATTTGCAACTATTTTCTTGAAGTATGTAGGTTTGATCGTAACATGTAATGTTTATGACCTACGATACTGGAAAGACAGATATTACACAGATAAAGACCAGCTTTATCTCTCACGGAGAACCTGACGTCCCTGTTATCAGGGCTTCATCAGGGGTCTTGAGAACAAGCTTACGTGAGTCTCTGCATTCCTGTGTGGAGAGCTTTAAGTGTGTGAAAGGTCTGCCATCTCCCTTAGACAACTATCACTGTGAGCTGGGCCAGTTGTTCACCTTTATCTCTGTTCACAGGCGTCGTTTTGCCTGTTTTGGTTCAGTAATCATCTCATGGGAACTGCTGGGGTTAGTGTGTAGCAAAATTACAGTTTTTTTTTTAACGTATTTGTACGTTTTCAGACTTATGTGTTTCATATGTTTCCCTCTTTCTTGGGTGCATATAAGAGGAATCTTCTTTTTTAAGTAAAAACCATTGTTGCAAAGTAGGTTAATTTTTAAGTTCGAAAAAAGAAAACCCATTCACAAATGATGAAACATGCTGTTTTACAGAATCAGATTAAACTTTCCTAAGTTTGTCACAGGGATGACCCCGGCATTCACAGTGACCAATCGAAGCCTTGATAAAGTACCACAGTACATGTACTAAACACTAGGAGCAAAACTGTTTTTTTTAAATGACCTCACCAGGAGTTCTTCTCACCCACTGCTTGGAGACCTGGAAGTGTTTTACTGGGAAGGACCGAACAAACACAATAGTCTAAGTGATCCTACTTTTTGGAACAATGGCCTAGGGAAGGAAGTGCAATAGGGGCCTATCCTAAGTCCTTGAAAGCCTGGCTGCTTTCGATGGGGCCTGTGTCAACAGACCCCCCACCTAATCTTGCCAAGGGTCACACTTGCTTTTGCACCCTCCGTCCCCACCCGAACAATCCCTCCATCTGTGTGGAGTCCCAACCCCCCTCGCTTCTGGTTTGGGATGGCACAAACCGGAAAATGGCTCACAAAGGGAAGTGCATTCTTCCATGCAGAAAACAACGTGTAAACAAAGAAGACCACCAAAGACATGGTAGGTGAACTGAGATGGGTTTGTCTTTGCCTGCTGGAGCATAAGTGCACTGCGCCACCCTGTCTCTCACTGTGGACACTATGTGTGCTTTACAAATCCATGCGAAGAGCCAGAGAGATGAGCAAAACGATGAAGATGGGTTGGAATTTTGTGTCATTACGTAACCTGAAACTGGTTACAAGAAAGAGTATGAAAGGGACTGTGCATCTGCTCTGATCGGAGTCTAAGATTTCTGTCTGTAGATGTGGAAAAGAGCCCAGATGTTCAATGAAGTGCTGGCGGAAGTCTTGATGACAGGATATAGATGTTACCTAAAGCACAGTCTAGGACTCTTTATCGAAAGCCTAATTCCTGCTTCCTGTGATCTCATGCTTCCTATGACATAATCCAGCCAGCGCTAAGGAAACCGCCAACATATCTACAAGTGTGCACCTGAACTCCACATTTATGTTCTTTTCGAGCCTATTGTAGCTACAATTTTACAATTCACATATTTTTACCCAAGTAGTGTAATTGTTTTTTGAGATTTAGTGCATTTACTTACTGGAGTGTATTAGCACAGCAGGTCTCTAAAGGGGCTTTGAGTGAGACTCTCAGCTCTGATATTGTACAGAATCCATAGTGGTAGCTGTCGCCAGCTTCATTTACACAGCCGATAAGAGGACCAGGGGAAGTGTGTTTGGCCATACACATAATCTCACGCACTGCTGGCGTTCCATTGTCAGGTCAAGAGGACTGGAATGGAGCTGTGAACTTCCTGGAATCTTCCACCTCTGGCTTTCTTTGGGACGGCTACAGATGCTAAGCAGTCTACCCGAGCCTTCCTTTTGTTTAATCAAGAACTTTCTTGAGTAGCCATTAGCGAAGAGGAAGGTTGTCCGTCATTAAGCCATTGTTTTAGTGGTCATGACTTCTCGGGGTTGTTTGGTGTACAGGAAGGAGCCGATGTATAGAAATCAAACATCAAACATTCAGCTTGAGGATCAAAGACACACTTGATGACAGTCTGTTGGGTACAGTTGCTGTGAATGCAAGCACAGCTTCTTAAATAGGGAAATATAGGATTCTCCGAAATGGTTTTCCAAATCTATTGCACTTGCTTTTTCTGGAATTGGCTCTTGAAAGGTAAGATTGCCTTTCCTTGCCATAATGTTTTGTTAAGATTTCGAGATTTCATACCTTAAATTACAAGAACTTGTCAGCACCCCATAGGGCCATTGTGCTACGGGTGTCCCAAGTTTGTAGATATTTTCCAATCTGGTCCCCTCACTATCTCCCACTTTGCTTTCTTGTTTTCCTATTCAAATAAAAAGGCAAAAACAAGTCAACTTTGTTTTAATTTTGCACAAAAAGGTGATAGCTGTGTTTTATAAGGTGTGCAATGCTAGCATGGCTGTACATTAGTTTCCAAAAATGTATGCATAGCCAAGCATGGACGCCAATTTTATCATAAACAGTGGTTTATTACAATATCTATCAATACACATGCAGCCAAACCAAGACACCTTTTTTTCAACTAAATAGGCCAATTTGACATAAATCAGACCCTTGGGTTACCAATTTATATATTTAACCACTATGTTGCCAGCTCAGCTCATCAGTCAAAAGGTTATCATTCATAATCCTGTCTGCATGTTTCAGATTATATACAGCTCAGTGTCTAGAGTCCAGAGCAGTTTTGGTTCAACTACCTGTGCAACAAAGCTTTTTGGAAGTGTCATTTTATTTTGCCGTGCTTATAGATGGAGCACAATCTGTGTGACTCAACCACCAGAGGCAGGGTAAAATCATGCGCTTTGCTTTTCCTTTGGGTGTGTATGTTTACAGCTTGGCTCCAACGCATTGTCAGTTATAGTAGTGAAAGGCGTTGGCTGCTCTTTTGTAGTTAAACATATAATTGTGTACTTTTGATATAAACAGTGGTTGCCTAAATTTAGTGTTTTCTTTCTTTCTTTTTTTTAACTCTCAAGTTTACAAGCTTCACTCCACAGAAATGAGCAGCAACCTGAAGTCGGCTTTTCAGTTCAACGAAATCCTTGAGTCGAACAGAAACGGCCAAATGCATTCTTGTGGTGGAAAACCCGTTATGCTTTATGCCTGCCAGTTTTAGCATAAAAAAATCACTGGTTATTTTCAGTTTTACCAGTGTGGTAACCACAAAGAAGGTGCTTTTTCTTTCTTTAAAAATTAAAAATAGCAAACATTTAAGCCATTTTAATCAGGTTCACAAACAAATGACTCATATTAGCAGGTTCTTTGTAATAACGTGGTTAATGGATTGTCACAATCCTAACCAACATAATTTATTTCACTAGTCTTTCCATCTTTACTTCAAAGCTTCTCGTTATGTATGGCAGGTTAACTAGGTTCTATTGAGTTCCTTGTCAATTAACTGCTCCTGTGGATTGAGGTTATAGAGCTTCACTTCAAAGGATTTTTTTTGTGTTTTGGTCACTCATTGCTGACAGCTTCATAATAAGGACGGGCAATGGATCGTCACTGTGACTCCACATCGTGGGCGTATCCAGTGTCTGCGTTCTAGGTCCCATTCTATCCCAATGCCCCCACTGTCGTGAACTCTGACCTCTCTGAACTGGGAACACAAATGCTGATTCACCTTTAGGCGGACACTGTGGGTTTCTCAGGCGTTCCTGTGGTCTGGTTAAATGGTTTTTTCATACTGGGAAAGATTCTGGTAATACAAAATGGAAGCTGTGTGAAACAGAACATCTAGATTAAACAATGAAACATGATGTTTTTAGATGTTGATGGATGAAGCAAACAATTTATTGTATCGCGGTTTTGAAGTGTTTGCTAATGGTCTTGAGACACTGTCCATTTTTGCAGTGACAGGTCCTTGAGGGCCACAATTGCTGAAGATCAAAGACCCAAAGAATACTATTGAGTGGTCTATTATTTTCCATCCTCCTGCCAGTTTAAGGTCCCTTGAGCTGGCTAGTGAGGTCAGGCAGAAGTCAGAGGTTAATGAAGTGTCATTTGTTGTTCATAGGAAGAGACAGTGTTATTTTGTCCAGTATATCCTAGTAAGCTAACAGGAATCTCCAGAGCTACTTAGACCTTCTTATCAGTCTGGGTCTCAGACTACCTCGGGGGCTGTCATGGGAAAGACCAATGTGAACTGCCTAGCAGCGACTCATAAACTTTAACCTAAAAGTTAAAGTGAGCACTTCGTCATTTCTGCACTGCTGGTGGCATTTTCTATAGCAACCACCCAACGCTTCCAGTCAATGGCTACATAAACCTCAAACCCCTCTCTTCAAACTGTCCAGTTTTTTAGTTACAGGTTGTTGTGCAATTCAAACGAATACGCCAGTGTTTCTGAATATGGGACCTGGTTTATACATGCTGATGAGAGTTTATTCCAGAGTGCTCCAAACTCTCCTCACAGGGTTATATAGACACATTCCACAGCGTCCAGTGAATGAACAAACAGCCCTCTCATTTCTTTCATGTGACACATCAGCCATGAGCCTTTACTGTAAGAGAGAAGCTCTGAATCCGTTTAGGTTAACAGCCATGCTGCTATGATATAAATATTAGCTAGGAAATTGAATGAAAGGTCTTTATAACAGAGCATTGGACACCGTTGGACAGTCATTACTTTGGCATTAGATCTAAACCACTATGTATTAATATACTTGAAGAAAACTAAAATATATATAAAGATGTCTTGATTATCTTCACATGAAGCTTACACTTGTCTTCTGTGTTCGTAGAGTTACTGGGCTCCACAAAGAGGCTGAACATCAACTATCAGGATCCAGACGGGTGAGTCATTGTGGTGCTTTTTGTGAATCTCATAAGAAATCAGGTCAATAACATAATAATTAGGTCAAAACACAGACATTGTGAAGTGTGCAAGCCAGTCAACCTTTCCCGTAAGGTCACAAAAACTCAGAAGTGATCTCACTAGAAAAACTCCCAGAGATGTTTTTTTATGACAGCTCAGTGTACCATTAGTATTGCTAGCATATCAAGGCTTAATGACCATTAGGGTCAAAAGACAGTGCCAACATGACAGATGTCTTGGAATGTATTTATAACATGCACCTGCTCACCAATGGAAGAGTTGTTCCTCATAAAATAATCTGAAAATACATCCTTTTGCATGCAGAGGTAGTGTTCAATAAGTCCTTAATGGTTAATGGTTAAAGGTCAAAATGAACAAAATCTGATTTTATATAACACTTTAGTATATGGACCAATTCTCACTGTTAACTAGTTGCTTATTAGCATGTCTATTAATATATTGGATGTTTATTAGTACTTATTCTGCATGACCAAATTCTACATCCCTAATCCCAATAGCTAGACTTGACATTGACCTTACTAACAAGTAATAAACAGCAAATTAGGACTTTGAGGCAAAAGTCTTAGTGATTGATTTGTAAATAGCAAGAATTATACCTTATAATAGCATGTATTTATTTTGAAATAGCCTTACTCCAGCCTTCAGTGTCACATGATCCCTCAGAAATCAGTCTAGTATGCTAATTTGCTGCTCAAGAAATATTTATTACTATTATTATTATTATTTATGTTTTAAATAACTTTAAGTTGTGCAGCTCATTATTCAAAGAATCCTGAAAAAGTGCAATGTTTCCCAAAAAAAAGCAACCTACAAAAGAACAGCATTTACTTGGAACATAACTTCATAAAAGCATTCCTTTTATTTAGAACAATTATTAAATAGAGACATGTGAGATGAGCTTCTTATGTTCTCTTCACTGACAGCATCACATCCTGGTCCCGTCACTTGAGAGTGTCAGTATGATCATGTGCAAGCATGTTGACTTCCTGTGTGATTTATCATCCCACTTTGATTCCTTTTGAAATTGACAGGACAGCTTTTGCAAGTTGTTGAATCACGCAGACATCTGAGTCAGCACACCTCTTAATTACTGAATTACTTTTCACAATAAGGTTTTATGTCTGTGATTCAATTTTTCACTTGGCTTTATTATATTGAATTGTATGTCCATTCTATAACTAATCATATTTACTGATAACTGGTAAGTTGTTTACTTTCATATAAGCTTTTTACAATTTTTAATGTCCAGATTTCCCCATGCTTTGAAATAACTCATCCCTCTTTGCTGAAATGATCATGTTTGGCCAACTTCATGTACACACTAAGTGCGCGACAATCTATTCTTGTTTATAAGACTGAAGGCTTTGAGCCAGATGCTTTACCTGTGTCTCGTCTTAAACTGACCACTATCGTTGTTCACACAGTCCATTAAAACATGCTATGTCAACAGTGTCTTTGAGATAAGATGGGCCTCTCACAGGGCTGTAAAACGCTACATTGACCTCATATATTAAAGCTGAGACTATGGTGACATTTAGGTGCTTGTTTTTGGGTCGCCCCCCACCTCTCTTGTCATAAAGAAGAGAAAGAGGGGTGGGCCAGTCGAGGGGTCAGAGATGGCCATTCGTGGATAAGAGCTGTAACGAATTAGATAGGAGTGTTTACAAAGCACCGAACAGCCATTATTGAGGCCGGATGGGAAAGCCAAGAGGAAAACAGGGAATGATGGATGAAGATTTATGAGAGTTGTTGTGTGCTGATTTCTGCTTTCATATACCACAGGTGTGAACAAATCTGCCACTATATGGCATTAAGGCACTATAAATAGATAGCAGGGTTAGATTAGCTGACGTCTCAGGTCTTTAAAGCGGTCTACTCTTAGTTTGAACAAAATTCATCATTCACATTGTTTTTTTTTGTTTTGCTAAGTTGCCATGGCATCTACTGACCCGGGTTTTGTTATATAACATCTCTATTTAATGGAAATTTACTGACAGAAGAGGAAAACAGGAAAAGGGGTGAAAGGATGTAGTCGAGCACAATCATGCAGGGACCTGTATCACTTATTAATGCGAATGAAGTACATAGTGTGTAGGCAGAGGCTTCAGGCTGTCTGGGATCTGAATCTGAATCTTACAAAATATGCAACATGCTTGGGTCATACGGTACTTTCCAAAATCAAAAGAAAGATATTTTATATATATGTTATACATAAAAATGTATTTATACTAGAATATCTTGTTACAAGTAACAAGTTTCGTGACTGTAATACAAAAATAAGTAATTTTTTAAAATACATTTTTTTTTTAAATTTGCTAGTATTTTTTTTATAATATGTTTATTTACGCTGATTAAACAGATACTCCTTACTAAACAGATATTTAAAAAAATAACATTGTTTTTATGTTGTTTCTATTTGTATTGCATGTTAAGTTATTGTTAAAATTTAAAAATGCATGATATTTTAAATTCTAAAAAACATATTTTTTAAATTAATATATATAATATAATATATAATATATATAATATATATAATATAATATATAAATTATTTTTTTTTTAAATTTTTCATAAGATACACCCATCTAAACGTGCATATTTTTTAGGAAAGCCTTGTTTCTGCATGCCACTCAATGATGACCTAAGCATGCATCATAAGCTTGTACTTTTGATTGTGAAAGTTTTTTTATGTTTTTGCATGCCCAGGTCTGTTAGTAAAGCAGAAAAAATTAAATGTGGGGTTTGGGGATGGGGGGGCAAATAATAATAGTGGTGTAGCGTCAAAGGTTTTGCTTGTCTGTGAGACAAATTAGTATTTGAGCCGCCTTTGACTTTCTGGGGAACTGTTGGGATTTGTATGGGGGGCGTTTCCATGGCAAACATCCTGGAATGTGTGTGAATGAATGGCAAGGCCGGTGTGAGAGGGACTCTGTGGAGCCCTGTCCTTTGTCCACCCAGGGCAGCGCTGCCAGGACGCATCAAATCCGTCCTGACATCCCGAGAAATGAAGGCAAAAATGGACAGGGCTTGTAACACAAGACCCTCGCTGAGTTCTGGGAACTTTTCCGAATTGTGTGTTTGTGGGTAAATCAACAACTGCTCAATATCGCTGCGGGCAGCCACTGGACTGTCTGACCCACTCTTGATATTTCCTGGGGTGCAAAACTGTGTTTTTGTCTGGTATTATGGCCAAATGCAGCCAAGTTGTGTAGCTGATGAAGAACATGATAATATTCCAATTAACTGAACAAGTTTCATTGTAGGAGTGAACACTTCTAAATATTAAGGCCGGTAATTAAGGCTTAATGACACTTAATTATTGCTGAGTATGTTTAAAGTGTGTATAAAACAGCCTTTGGGTGTACCTGTACATGCATATTGCCTAAAATCATTATTGTAGGCAAGGTTCAACAATAAGAATGGCCCAAGGCTGGATGGCGGTACTCCTGTCAGACCAGTGCTGCTTGACACAAAATGCTGTGTTTGATGTTGTGTTATGAGATTAAGTTTTCTAAAACGTGTGCAAAATTATTGCTAAAATTCTGCTGAGTTAAATGTTATTTAATTTAATTTAGATTTAATTACATTTTAGTTAAAAAGCCGTGCTAACCTTTGAGGAATTGGCTGAATTGTAAATTGTATTCAAAATACAGAAAATAAATGTTTATAAAAAGCTTTTCGAATTTTATCTACTCAAGCTAACATAAAAGTTAGTATAATTTTTTTAATGATTAATAAGTTCTGTAGCAAACGTAGCTTTTGTTCAATAATAATGGTAATGCATTAACTAAAGTTAACTAATGATATCTTACTGTAAACTGATGCCTATTGGTCTTTTAATGCTTTTTCACTTTAATCTAAGGTGTGCCACCTACCCAAAACCAGACCCACATGGAATATGCAAACTTTTCACGCACTCTTATTGGGATGTTTGGGGCGTTATCAAATAAATGCTTGTTATCCAATAACCCCCATGATGGGGGGTTAAATTCTGCAGAAAATTGAGTTGTGTGGGCACGGGTCCTGTGCGGGCCTGCTCATAACACAGAGGGCATGAACTGAGTTTTTTCCCCTCCTATGTTCCAGTTGTGAGGCTGATGTTGCCGCCTTATATTATATTATGCAAATTGCTTTGTGCCATGGAGCCTCTGGCATTCTCAATTTCTTGCCTTAACCTGTTGTAGTGCCATGGAATGTTCTCAGACTTTGGAGATTTTTGTGCAGTAATTGAGTATAATTAATTGTACTTTAATAGGATCTTTTTACTGGCAGCTACTAATCCAGTGGAATTTATTTCTGGAACTTTAATGCAAATTCCTAATATAGAACTCTGCACAGAGATTGTCTCTTTGGAGCAAGGACCCTTCAAGGATTGAATCGACCAACTTCTGTTTTTGTAGTCCTAAAATTTTACCTCTATACCACACTACCCACTTTAATCCTCTACTTACACCCTGGAATGAATGATTTATTTCCAGACCTTCACAGCTGTCGTCCCATTTCTCATGAGTGTCGAGAACGTCCACTGTGAAGACACTTACACGTCAAGCTGATTTACATCAGAGCGTTTCTGCCAAGCATGGATTTGTGTCCTGTGTGATTCAACACAATGTGAAATTTTGACACCAGCTCGTGATTTTGAGAGTTTGAAGTCTTTGCAGAGTTCCAGGTCTTCAAAAGCTCAGTCGGCGAAGTGTTTGCCCCTCAGCTGGAGTCTGAGTGTGTTCATGAAAATAATCAACTTGAGCCGTTATATTTATCTAGTCTGATCTATTTCCTTTCGACTTGTCTATGTCGTCCCATTTCATATCTAATAGACACAGCAGTCAGTTCTGAGAAGCCAGTCTGAGGCAATGGGTTCAGGAAATGAACAGCTCCTACCCCATATGGATTGAGTAAAAAGCCTCTGACTCTCTGCTTTTTGTTTGATAGCCAAAATACCTGCACTGCAAAGCAAACAAAAAAAGATGTTCCTCGAGATAAGATGAGTCAGGCATGTTGTGGGTTAAAGTCCACAAATAGGCAAAGTTTCCAGACTGATGCTGCAGACATCTAGAAATGTAAGATTTGATTGTGAGCTGCCAAGGTAGGCAGCTATTTGAGGCATTGTAGCTACTCCGGACAAAATGTCTTTTCACAAAAACTGGCAGCTTGACTTCTTTGCCTTTTAAGATGCCGCCTTTTGGCCACTTTCTAAAGCAACATTGCATATAATCTTTGCAAAGAAGGCAAAGTAAAATGAACATCCATCCCAAATGGCAAACTAAAGTTGAAACTTCCAAAGGGTTCCAAAACGGTCCTTTACGAGATTCTGGTAGAATATTGAAAGCCTGGCTGAAAATATTAAGTTTCTCTGACTGCATTGAATCATAGTCTGAAGCTAAAATAAACTCTGAGACTATCTGGCTATCATACACTATACAATTTTCTATGAAGTTTGTCAACTCTGACTCTGTCTGAAATTTGCATATGCTCTGATTTTTGTCAAATAACATTGACTTGTCCAGACTGCAGATCAGACTGTATGGAGGATTGCAAAGAGGTGGAACATCTCTGTAATAATTTGAAAAGTTTTCATGAATTTACTAGAAATGTTTTATTCCTTTGCATCCCTAACTGATAGCAAGGCTTTACAGCAGAGTTGACCTCTCATACATAGTAGCAAAGAGTTTTTTTTCTTAGTTTCACAGTATGCTTTCATGCACCCTAATGAAGTAATAGCTGCCAAGCTGTGCCATTTAAAGATACTAAGGGGGAAATGTAAGCTACTCAGTCGCTGGTGCATGGTTTGTTCCAAAAGCCCCGCATTACAACTTGGCTCATTCTTTATTAGGCCACTTTTAAGTGACAGCTTCCCCTTCTAAAGTGATATGTTTGTGCTAATGGTCGACAGTGAGGACTAAGACAAGATTCTGGAAAAAGATTTCCATCTGGGACGTCTGAAGCATTTGAGTGGGCTGCTTGAAGACAGGTCTTGCTTTGATTTCGGCATGTCCTAACAAAATACATCCGCCCCACACAAGTAGCATTTTCATTTGTCATACTTCTGTAAACATCAGATCATACGAGAATGCCTGTGCCCAGAGGACACTGTTTTTTGTTGCCTGAGCTTGTACTGAAATAAATATATATATATCCCCCTTATCACCCTCTTTCTTTTTTTTTATTCGAAAATGAAGCCTTGTAAATTTCAGACTTCAGTCTCTAATTGTGCCACAGCTTGAGCAACACGAGGCACTTTTACAAGACATAGGTTTGTTGGCAATCTCACATGTACTGGATTTTTTTATTTTTCCATTCTCTTTATGACCACACATGGCCTCAAGTGGGGAATAATGAAAATGTAGCTGTGCTCTGGTATCGAAATAAGCTGATAAAAGTTATTGAGTGGCTTCTTTATTATTTGGCTGTAGCCTACATCTTTTCTGAAAGTATTGTTCTTTAGATGTCAATTGCTCTTTCTACTATTCTCTCCATCTGTTTAAAGTTTTCTGTTTTTTCCCTATCTCAGGTTTTCAGCGTTGCATCATGCTGCTCTCACAGGCACTACAGAGTTGCTCTCTCTGCTGTTGGAAGCTCAGGCTGTTGTGGACATCAAGGATAGCAATGGTTAGAACTGCCTCCTCATTACCTGCAGCAACACATTAAGTAAAACTATACATTTACTTGCATATTAATCCATATTATTGATAGAAGCCTTTCATTCTGTTGACCTTAATACCCCAGGGCCATTCAGAAATCAGTTAATTCACCCAAAATTCTCTCATTATTTCTTTTATCTGCTGAACACAAAAGATGACATTTTTGAACATTGGTAAACAAACAGTCCGGCTACAGAATAATATCAATTTAAACATTTGACATAACCAACATATAGAGTGTTTCTTCAAACGCATTTTAGGCCATGTATTGAAATGTAGCCAATTCCTAAATTTTGTCCAGTCTTGTACAGAGCTTGCATCAATTCAGTATGATTTGCTCTTCAGGCATGCGGCCGCTGCATTACGCAGCATGGCAGGGTAAAGCTGACTCAGTGCTCATGCTGCTGAGATCTGGAGCCGCCGTTAACAATGCGTCTCACGACGGGCAGATTCCACTGCACCTGGCTGCTCAGTACGGACACTATGAAGTGGTGCGTAACCATAAACCAACTGTTCCCAAACATTTCCCCCCAAACACTGCACATTTTGCATGTCCCCTTAATTAAACACACTCCAGAGAGACTCCAAGAGCTGACATGGGTGTGTCAGACAAAAGAGACATGCAAAATACGAACCACTGCATTAGACCATACCTAGATGCTTCAAAACAGTTTGCTGTGAACAAACATGTCACACAGAGCATAGCTGTTTTACCACTAGAGTTTAAATTAAAATGTTGTCATTTGTTACTTAACCACGTTTTGTTCCAACCCTGCAAAAGCTTAGTTCGTCTTCTAAACACAATTTAAGATATTTTTGGTTTTGATCGTTTTTTTACGTTTCTGAGCTTTGACAGTGTTATTTACTTGACAGTCAACTGGACAGTCACAAGCTTCCCAGGGTTTATCCAAAATTTCTTAAATTATAATCCAAGGATATACAAAGCTATTATAGGTTTGGAACAAAATGGGGGTGATTAGTGAAAAAATTGTGATTTTGGCATGGAGTAAGTTCTTAAATGGACTGGCCATTATTTTTTTACTATTAAATTATTTCAAATGTCCCTGTTTGAGAAACAGAGTTGTTGGATACAGCACCTGTGAATCAACTGACATCACCTCACTGAAATGCAAAGAAAAATGATATCTGCAACAAGTGACCCCAGCTGGGTTTTTCTGTGTATTAGTAATGGATCAGAGATATTCTGCCTGGATTATATCATCGTTTTCTGTCTCATGTGACATGTGAACAAACAAAAGTTTTCATTCTTTAATTCCTTTCCCTTTCTGTTTATCAGTCTGAGATGTTGTTGCAGCACCAGTCGAACCCGTGCATTCTAAACAAAGCTAAGAAGACTCCTCTGGATCTGGCCTGTGAGTTTGGCCGAGCCAAGGTCAGTGAGCTCATCTCTATAGGGACTTATCAGTGTCTCAGTAGTGTGTTTTGCTCATTCTTCATGCAAGATGTCATTCGTTACATCACTGTCACTATGGTTACAGTGATCTCATAAATTACATGAGTAGTACCTAGTCTTGCTTCTGCCAATACATCCACAACAGACAGCTGTGAATATGAAAGGAATATTGCTGCTGTACATATAACAAACATGAAATAACCCCAATATAGCAGACACGAATCACCCTGTTGCAAATCTATACAGGTGGAGCTGGGGAAGGTGGAGGGTTTTTTACAGCAATATTGAACGCTGTGCAGCGAGCTGATTGGCTACACGCAGCAATCCTTGTCCCTCCTTCTGCCCTGACTGTGATTTGTCTGTGATTTCCTGTCTGCTTTTGTTGTCATTCATGTACCGGGTGAATAAGAGCTCAGATTTCAGTAACAGGCTTTTTTTACATGTTCTCGTGCAAACATGCCCAGTGGTGTGTGATTTCACTTCAGCTGTGTATTTAGGCCTTTCTCGAGGTGCTACTTTATTGGTAGTGTGTATGCGTGGTATTTAATCAGCTGCTCTATTGAGGTATCAGGGTGAGGCATAATGTCTTTCTCGCCCTACGTGTGTGCAGACGCGCAAGAACTGCCTGCTTTGGGTGTGCCTTTGAAATGCACAGCAGTGGCCACACTTCCTTCAGTGTGATCTAGGGATGCTCATTTTAACCGTTTAACCGTTAACCGACCGATTAGAAGTTTAACCGGTTAACACAATCAGTTAAACG
>JAUCMT010000068.1:21276863-21288749 GCA_032357475.1 Enteromius thamalakanensis
TAGTCGATGAATTGCAGTTTTAATCACTTCCGTGTTGGTTTCACTAGAGGAAGCGGGAGGTTGCCCCTTGGTGTGAACTCAAACCAACATATATGTTTACACAGCATTGTTTCACAGGAAGCTGTGGGCAGAATAATACAGTATAACTGGAGGATTCGAGATGTATTTCATGAGCTGAATTATCTTGCTGTTGTTTTGTTTTCTTGCCTGCAGCTAGTATATGCTTTATGTTTGTTTGCTTAGGGTGGGCGGCTGGGGTTATGCTATCTAACTTTCAAAAGCTTTCGGATCATTCATTGTCTCTGAACTCCCAACCTCCTCCTCTGTTTTGACTGGTTGTCAAGGATAAGAAACGGCTGGATTAAAAAAGCGAGCGGTTTGCGTTTGCAGCAGTACGGATGAGATCACAGTGACGTCACTGTGTTCTGCTGTTGTGATTGGCAGGTGATTGAGCAACATGTGGACGGACGCTGGAAGGGCCACATTCATGACACCCAGAGGGGGACAGACCGAATTGGCTACTTCCCTCCCTCCATAGTCGAGGTCATCAGCCGACGCTCAGGTACAATAATATCTTCAATTGTAGGGTGACCAAAGCTTCACAGCCCATGGTGGCTTTATTATACCCATTAACCCTGCAAATAACATCGTTGCCTTTACTGAATCAGTAACAAGCTGACTGATGTAACCTAGAAGTGTCTCTTTCTTCCATCCCGCTGCTTCCCATGTAATAAATGTTCATCTCTAACCTCCATCCGCTTGCATTAACCCTCTGCTCCTGTCATGTGTGTGTTGTCCTGTAGGGGGCACCCTGTCACGACACGCCTCTCTGCCCACCCATAGGCAGCAGCTGCTCTCCAGGTCCGCCCTCAGTCCCAGCTTGAGTCTGAGCGGGGGCGGGACCCCTCACACTGATGACTCCTACACTTTGTACACCACTAACCCACACCTGGTCCTCCCACACGCCAACGGCCTGAGCGCCAACCCAGGTATACCCACTCGGTCTCATCTTTAAGGGTTTTTGAGGTATTTTTCAGTGATCCAATTACAAATGGTTAGCTAAGACCCATGCTGTGTCCCCCTGCCATTAAAATGGCTTTTAAACGCATTGACCATGGATCAACAGATATGTCCGTGATTGGCTACATTGCTCAGTGCTGCAGAAACACATTGAAATAGAAATCGATCTCCAAAACACAAACCATAATACACAGGAAAGTTGCGAATTCTGCAATAAAATGCCATTAATACAGCTTTTATCGGAGGGTGCTATTGATTTCGTTTGAGGGTGCTTGCCCCCTAGAACCTACATCACTTTTGCGGGAGTGCTAAATGTTGTTACGTGGGTAAGTTATTGGGGAAGGATGCAAATAAAAAGGATCTAGAGAGCACCGCTTTGTTTTGGTACAACACAGTCAATTTTGAATCATTTGTTTTGGTGTGTTTTCTTCCAAAACGGTTGTTAGGTTTTTACCGATTTCCTTGCTATGTTTCTGGACCTGTGAACATTACAGTTGCATTGCATTGTCAGAAAGCTCTCAGATTTTGTCAAGAATATCTAATACATCTAATTTGTGTTCCGAAGATGTCATTATATCCTTAAGAAGAGTTCCATTGCTTTTAATACGGGTTGGCAGTTGGACCAAAATCTTACATTGAGAAGTGAAATTACAAGATCGCAAAATATTTGTATTTGCTTATATAAATGGTATATGTATTAAATAACCATGTAGTATTGCAGTTTTAAATTTTAAATTATCTAAGCCAAAAGATTATTAGTCATTGGGCAGTTGATATTATGGACACTTGGTGGGTTCATAGTTCTTCTGTGCGACAGATATAACAGCAACACCCTCTTTACATATAAACACCACGCAATGGCACACATCTGAAGCCCCTGATTTGGGATGCACACACCCTTATATTATCCCCCCACAAGACTGAGGCCAGTGGCCCAAAAAGTGTTTGTGTCTGCTAGGTGGGTTTCCAAGCAGTCTGTCCCAGCACATGACCCCCAGCATGGAGGACGTGTGGGTTTTGCGGAACTCCTGCGCTGGTAAGAACCGCTGCACTCCTCTCCTCTGAAACGCTCCTCCCCTGCGCCCTCTACTGGCTGCCACCCCCTCCCTGCTGCAGACAGACCCTCTGATTGGCTGGCCCGTCAGACGCCACACAGACCCAAGCTGGTGTGTCCATCTCCAGATGTCAGCGTACCCTCTCGCTCCCGTAGCAGAACGTACTGTAGGTTGTGTGCTGTCATCTGTAAACCCCATCACCACGTGCCTGTGGCTTTTCCCTGCTACCCCCACCCCATCCTGCCTGCTGCTTGTCTAAAAACCCAGCCCCTTGGCACAGTGGGTACAGTGTCCTCACAGCTGTGGGGTGGCACACTGGCATGGCAGTGCAGATGGCTGCTGTGATGACATAATCGCGGACGTGTTATGATTGCATTGACCCACTGGACCAACGCCTCTGTCTCTCTCGCAGCTGGGGACAGGAACAGTGTGGGCAGCACTGGCAGCGTGGGCAGCACCCGCAGTGCAGGCAGTGGCCAGAGCACAGAAAGCAACAGCGCCCCCAATGGACCACAGCAACACACCACCACCCCTGACACCAGCAAGGTAACCATCTGCTGTGTTCAGTCACTGACATGATGCTTCATTAGATATACCAGGAAAAAGATGATTTAGAGGTAGTGAGTGTTAATGTGTCAATGAGTCAAATGGTACATTTGGGTTAAGAACATTCTGGTGATCTTCTTGAAGTGCTATTGTTGCTATTTTAGCATGTAGAATGTTTTGTTCCATGTATAAAGAACTTGTGTTTTGTGTCATTGTAGACATTTGTATAGTAGCTACTAGCTATAATAAGTAAAATCCAAGGATTCATACCTGTCATGTGGAAGAAAATTCAGCACATCACAGCTCCACAACACAGCTCAACAACAACAGTGCCTTAAATTCCCACTTTGCAATGTTATTTTAGTTAATCTATTTCTGGCAAACATTTGTTGTTCCTACAGTATGTGAACTAAAGTTTAGACCTTTGTTTTAAACAGGCAACACCCTCTGTCGTGGATTTACTACAGCCAGATCATAACAAACTTCCAGACACATCCACAGGTAAAGAGTTACCTGTGCCATATGTACTGTTTGTATCTGAATACAGCTTACGGTGACAGTATCTAGACACGTAACGTGTGAACGTTACTCCACTAGATATCAAAATGTGAATAGGACACCTGTGTGAACTTGAGTTATAACAGACTACATACATCAAGTTAAAAACTAGAAAACTAGCTATTTCAAAGACATTTAAAATGCTTTTAGGTGAATCTTGGTGCATGCATTAACATGAGTATGTGTGGTGTTGTTTTGAAGGAGTCCCTCGCAGACCAGTGCTGCCCACACAGAGGCCAGGAGAGCAGGGTTTCTCTCAACAGTTTGTGCGTCCTCAACAACTGCTGGAGGGCAAGGTCAGAAAACACTTATTATAGTAAAGACTTAGATAGACCTGATCATATTTTGATGTGGCAAATTAATTTTGTTTTGTTGTTGTATGTTGTATTACAACTTTATGAAAATACTGACATCAAAATGTTGATTATATAATTATACCACACCATTATACCATTAGTATACAAGTATACTACTAATAAATAAGAACATACAACTGTTTATTAAGCTCAAAAATAAGATTTTATAGAATATATAATATGATAATAAACAAAAAGAAAACATACTACAAATAGTGAAGCCAAATTTGATAAAAAGTGTAATACTACAGCAGTCCTGCTTTCTGTTTGACCTGTCATGTCTTATATGTTTTATCATTGTCAGGATGCTGAGGCCATCTATCAGTGGCTTAGTGAGTTTCAGTTGGAGCAGTACACTGCTAATTTCCTCAATGCTGGCTATGATGTACCTACCATCAGCAGAATGACCCCAGAGGTACGTTCAGAGCGTCAGTGTTTGGTTGCTTTAAGAAGTGCCACTCATTCTTGTTGCTGCAGATAGAGTTAATGCTGATGAAGCATTATACCACTTTTCAGGATCTCACAGCTATTGGTGTGACCAAACCAGGCCACCGTAAGAAGATTTCTCTTGAGATCTGCAACCTCAGCATTCCTGAGTGGCTCCCGGAGTACATACCAGTAAGTCACTACACGGTATAGTATCCATATACGTGTGTTGTGTTCAGTTCACTCACAATTAAAAACTCATCTCCTAGCAGGATCTTGGGGAGTGGCTGAGCGCCATAGGTCTGCCACAGTATCATAAGAAACTCTCAGAGAATGGCTATGACTCGATAAACATTGTCCGAGATCTCACATGGGAGGACTTGCAGGAGATTGGCATCACCAAACTAGGTGAGTTTAAATAAAACACTGAAGTAAAGTACACTGTGGTGGTTGTAGTTATAGGGTTACCCTAACCAAAGAAACCCTACGAAGAATTGGAAATGTAAAAAGTTTTGTGTTCTTGTTATTGTGAGGCCAGATACTAAGTTTTTATTCTTGGGTAGTCTTGCCCACAGATAATGAACATGTACATTTTCTGTATATCTTGTGAGGTATATCCCGTTTTGTTAAATTATTGTGTGACATGTACAGAAAGTGTTAAGTCAGTGTATGTGTGTGTCTCCGACAGGCCACCAGAAGAAAATGATGCTTGCGGTGAAGAAGTTATGCGATATTCATAAGGCTCTTCTGCAGGCAGAATCAGGGCAGGGCACGCTGCGGCGCAAAACCCCCGCGGCCCTCGATCTAGTCACTATCGAGCCACCTCCTGAGAGTGGCGACATCCCCTCACCCCACACGCCCAAGATGATGACTTTCCAGGACAGTGAGCTGAGTACTGAGCTACAGAGTGCCATGTCCTCCCACTACAGTGGTTGTCAAGACGGACTGGCCATCAAAAACGCAGTAGGTATGTCCTCCAGTCAGGAGAGCATTGATACACGCTCTCGAGGCTCTGGACGCTCTCAGGAGCCCCCCAGCACCCCCTCCTCCACTTCGGCTGCGACCCCTTATAGCCGCTCCCGAGAGAGCTTAACGAGCCCGGACAGCAGTCCTGCTAAAGAGCGCAACATTCCAGAAGGCCATGACCAGGTCCTACGTCCTCAGCTACCGCAGCAGCTGCCGTTCAGTGCATCTGCAGGCTTTAAATACCCCGTGGTGCCCGCCAAACCCAAACTGAGCTCTGCTCCTTCTCCACACGGCTCTCCTGTTCATAAAACCCTCAATTATCCACGTTCACAATACAACAGTGCCACGCTTGACCGGCACTCTCCGAGTGTGACCAAGAAGCGCACACAGAGCCTGTCCCGATATGCTTTGTCAGACGGTGAACCAGATGAAGATGATGATGAGGAAGCAGCTCAGCTGGCCAGAATGGCCATGCCTTCCTATGCCACACTGAGCCGCAAGCCTACTCGTGGCCAGCTGGCACGTCTTCAGTCCGCAACTGAGCAGTCTGTTGGCCGAAGCCACTCTTTCGCCATCAGGGCTCGACGTAAAGGGCCTCCTCCTCCACCTCCTAAACGCCTTAGCTCCGTCAGCAGCAGCAGCACTAGTGTTGAAACTGTCTCTGACACTCCAGCATCACCTTCTGGAGGAGTTGAGAATGGCAGGCCTGGGACCGTAAAGAGCATCGCAGCTGCGTTAGACACAGTCCTACCTGCACCTCCGGTGGAGCTCCTACAGGAAATCCCTACTGCTGTTTCCAGTACCAACGAAGGGTGCAAGCGCAGACCGCTGAGTCAGACAGAGTCCACCCCGGTATCCGCCAATGCAGATACTGATAGAGCGACGAAGTCCGATTCGGAGGAGGAGGATGGGACGAAGGATTCAGGCCTGGAGAGCTCATCCTCGCCTCAGAACAGCTCCAGTGAGTGCATACCCTTTGCGGAGGAAGGCAACCTCACTATCAAACAGAGGCCCAAAGTTGGCGGGCCTCTCAAGGCGGAGACTACCCCTGAGTCGCCAGAGAAGGCCAAACCGGCCAAAACCCCTGAAGTTCCAGAGTTCAACCTCAAAGAGTCAGACACAGTAAAGAGACGGCAGAAGCCCAAAGAGAAAGAGCAGTCAAACACAGCGTCTGAAGGCAGCCCAGATGGCACATCGGTTTTAGAGACTCAGGACATGGTGAAACTCCGCATCAGTGAAACAGATATGAGCCTGCCCTGTGTGGAGCTTACTGCCAAACCAGTGAAAGCACCTCCGCCTCTTGCTCCCAAACCTCCCAGTCCTCTGAATTCAACACGGCACGCCTCCAAACCAGATCCTGCTTTTGTAACAGGTACAGCCTATAAATACACAGCCTTTTAATCAAGTTAGTTTGCTTTTTATTCAGGCTTGATGCAATGTATTTCAGTGCCCAGCTGAATGAACGCCCCTATGCTAAATCCCTTATTTATAAGGTTAAGGGAACCTTTGGGGCAATTTCACAGTAGCACGTTTGGTGCATACCTAGGTACACATATTTTTGGGTAGTGTAAATGCTGTGATGAGAACACAGGTACATACCGGGATCCCGAACCCAAGACGACCGAAGGAGGTGGGCTGAGTAATTATTGTTTCTTAAGCGTTCCTACAAAGTCCTTAGTAAGCATTTTACCTTAATAAATGAAAGGGCCCAAACAGGTCACTTAATTCATCTTAAATTCAAACATGTTTGATATGACCGGGGTGGCCTTGATTTGTACATTACCAGATAATTGTACATTGGGACCGAAAATTGGGGCTAAATCAGGCTGAAAATCCTGTAGTGTGAGCCAGGCTTAAGAGTGACAGTCGAGACTTTTGTTGCAATTCTCATTAAGAAATCCCTTGCCTCAGGGATACTCCCAGGTCAAAATTACTTAAGGACTTTCATGCATCCAGGCGCTGATCTTAATTTTTTGGTCTCAGACAAATCTGAGGAACACATTCTATGCTTTTGTAGATTGCATGCATTGCAGTAAAGCAATTGGTAGCAATATTTAGCTATTATGTTACAGTGAATTTATTCCAATTTTTTTGTTATCCTTTTGCATTCATCTAAGATTCTTGTTCTGTCTGCAGCTGTCAGCTCCAGCGTGACATTGAGCGTTGTACAGAGTGTTGCCTTTGCAGCACCTCAGTCTCCTGTCCCATACTCCCCCTCGCCAGAGATCACGGGTCAGGGTGTGATATCAGGAAGCCTCCAGGCCCTGATGGAAGGGGATCAAGGGTCAACACTAAAGCATCAGAGGCTGGAGAAGACCAGCTCAACCCTGGAGGAAGCACTGAAGGCTGTGGAGAGAAAGCTAACTCTGGAAAACAACAATGTGGGGTGAGAGACACATTCCACCAGCTTTCAAAGAAATCTACAAAATATTTTATCTGTTTTTTTTTTGAGAACTTTGCCTTTAAATGCCATGTTTTTTAATTGTCACTAATTTACCACTCCTAATTAAACCTGTTGTGTCTCTTTTAGTGTTTCTCACGTAGTCAAGTCTGCAGGAAACATTCTGGACGACATTGGGAACATGTTTGATGACCTGGCCGATCAGCTAGATGCTATGCTGGATTAAAGATTCTCATGAATGAGGCTGTTTAGTTTTTGAGCCCAAAAACAGGAGGGTGGAGATCTACATATAGACAGCATGGTTTTTTCTGCCTTATAATTCAGATGAAAAACAGAGATGAACTCTTGAACACAAAAGTGGGAACCTCCATTGATCTTTATTTACATGGACCACAAAGACATTAATGGACCACATTCTTCTGACTAAAGTCAGTCTATATGTCATCTGTATTTGTTTGTTTGTTTGTTTATTCTTATTCCAGTGTCTAATCAACCAGCATGTATGTTTTCCTGTCAATGGATTTTGGGGATGAACTGTGGACTTGACCCAAACAAACTTTACATGATGGACCCAGATAAAAGACATGCACTTAGGAGAATCATTCCTAAAGCAATATACATTTCAAAACGCTACACTGATTCAAAACTGATTCAAAACATTTCTAGAAAAATTCAATTTGGATAGTTCACACAAAAAGTGACAATTCTGTCATCATTTGCACGCTCTTATGCTAAAGCGAGAGATTGTAAATAAACTATACCCAGCTCTTTTTAATAATCCATGAACAGAATTTTCTTTTTTTGAGTGAACGCTTTCTTCAACATACTGTAACTACTCTTCAAAGCATTTTGAAAGAAGTAGTTTGTGACTTCATTTCAGCAGGTAATCAGCCTTTGGGAGGTTTGGTGCCTGTATCATATTTTTTCTTAATGATGTTGCAGATTTGCAGGTTAAAATACATGACTGACATTTTTTATATGAAAGTGTGGTTTTAAAGGGAACATGTTGAAATGAAAACCGATGTACAGCAAGCGATTCAGGTTTAAGTTACCACAAACTATTTTTGAAGTCTTTAAACTTTTATTAGTCCAAATAGTATTTAAACTTTATCAAAATATGTATATAGTACACTAAAGGTATATTTGATTGGGAAGCAAACCTGTTTGTTGTACCAAAGCATATGTATATTTTTATTCAAATGATGGGTAACGTTAACGCTAACCGACTTGCAGCTAAACTAATGAAATATAACCCAGTGGCATTTCCCCATTGCACATGGTTTGATAATGTATCTGATGTGGAATATATCCACACTGTTCTTGTGTGCCATACGCTTAAATAGATGTCTCTTTCAGGTTCTGTATCCCAGTGAATCTATGGCATTTGTTTAGCCAAGGCTGTTTTAACATTTAACAGTTTTAGAACAGCAGTTAAGGCCTATTCACACCGAGGACAATAACTAACTATAAAGTTTTAATAATAACTAATTGTTCTCTTCAGTGCGCACTTATAGTAAACAGAACATTATCATCCACTAGTATAGATGTCAATATAGTCATTATACTGTAGTTATCGTTCTTGGTATGAACAGGCCTTTGCTTACGTGAATGCAATATATTAGTGATGTTTTAAATTAAGTAATATAACACACTGATATGATTGTTCAGTATCAAGCCCCTTTTTGTTTTAATTTGTTAACATTTTCTATTAAATGAATTTAGCTCTTTTGTCTTTTTTATGTGACTGTGACTTATTTCAGCACTTGCAGTGCAAGAGGAAAACCTCTTCTGTCTGATTTTTCCACATTTTCCAGACTTGCACCAATTGTTAGTAAGTACTTAAATTGTAACACACTGGAGCTAAGTCCACACTGGAACGAAGTACTTGTAAAAATTGCAAATAATATGTTACTTTTCATCTGTTGTTCCATTATTAAATCTAATAATGTGTATAGACCCTTTTTAGGATACAAGGTAAAAGAGGAAAAATTGCCCCTTTCCCAACAGGTAAGCAAAGAGTTCCAAGTCTCCACTTTTTTCGAAATAGTTTTAAAAAGTAAACAGTCACCAGTTGGTAGGAAACATCTCAGTTAAACCAGAAGGGAAGGAGGATGCAGCCTTTACAGCCAGGGTTGTCAAACTGTATGCAAGTACAAGATTATTTGTGAGTCATAGATTTCACATCTGGAAGGGAGGAGTATGTGTTTTCTGTTCGTATGTTCATTCTATTCAATTAAACGTACGCATATTTAAGCGAGAAGGACGTTTAGGATTTTATAAATGCTGCCCCAGATTTAGAGAACCTGTGACTTTTCACAAAACTAAAATGACTTTGGAAAGGGAAATAATTTCAGACCATAGATGAGATTCAGGGAAATTTGTCCAGGTATGGTAAGAGGTTCATTACCAGGGCCAGGCAGAACAGCGGAGTCGTCTTAATCCCATTCTATGCAGGAAGTTATCACTCCATTCCCCACAAGATTGAGTGCTCCCAACAAAATTTATGAATATTGGTCACTGAGACATTCACATGAATCACAGCCTTTAAATAACAGGTCCCAGGTTCTGATAGGCTGTCATTCTTACAAATTGGGGGTAGAACTTACCCACTCCGCCACATTTGCATACAAAAAGTATTCTCACTGCTTTATAAAATACAGATTGAAGCACTGATGCCAGATGGACTAACCCTTAATTATAATTTTGGGGTGAAGTGACCCTTTAATATCGCTGTACACTACGAGTATATATTCCTGTATTCATTCATTTCACAGGCAGTCTGTGGATAAAGCTGCGTTTGTACAGTAAGAAGGATTCTTCCTCAGTTTTGAGGCAAAGGACACCAGTATTGTAGTTCTTTATATTGTCCATGCATGGCAACACTTAGTATCCAGCATCTTTGTATCTTACTTTCATAAAGTTCAGTTTCAAAAACAGCTAGAACCAGCATGATATTAAACAGCCATTAAAATATTCTTTAATTTTGCCTATTTATTAAACGTACCAGAATATTCTCTTAATGCCAAATCAAGGCCTTTCTATTTGATGTTCTGAGCCATGAAAATATTTGAGTCGACAACTGGCATGTTTGTCACATTTTCTGAAAACGTGTTACAAGATTGTTAACATTATCAGAAGATTCCCTAGATTTGAATAATTATGATTGTGATGTTTTTAATCTGACTACAGGCTTCAGGAAGTCTTGAGGCTCTAACACAGCCTGTCTTTATCTGTCTGTCATCATTCAGTCAGTATGGAGCTCAGTCAACTTCCTAGTTTTATTTTTCTCAGTGTCTTTCAGTGAAAGATAATTGCTTTTTAAAGATGGGTTTGGTCTTGAAGAGGTAGATGTTAACTGTGCGTTTGTGTGTGTTTCAGTGCTGATTTCAAACATTCACTTTGGATACACTGAAGGTGAGAGAAATTGATTCATACATTTGGGACGGATACTTTGGAAATCTCAGTAATGTAAAGATTATATTTGTTTACTGACTTTCTAAATTATTTTAAACACTAACTGCTAAATAACTGGTTTGTAAATAACATAATCTGATAAATAATAATCTGATCATTAAAAAAATATGAAAATTCAATTATTAAAAATATATGCATATACTAATGCATATTAATGTTGGAACAATAGTTATTAAAGGATGATATGAGCATTTACTAATGCTTAACTAATGATTCATGGTATGCAGTTATTATGAAGTGTTAACAAATACGGTAATATTTTACTGTATTTAAGTTGGGGGGGGAGTGAATGTCCTGCTCTCCCTCCATCCTAAAAAGAACAGTAGAAAAGTCATCAGCTTCTCTTCATACTGAACTAGTTAAGCTCCCTCTGTTGGTGAAAACAGTCACTACAGGATTCACAGTCATCTTGTTAATGCACTGCAAGTCTGTGTCTGTATTTATTCATTTTACATATAGTTTGCGATCATTGTTTTAACCAGGTTGATAAAAAAAGGAAAAAGGAAACTTAAAGGGGTTATGAACTGAGCAACTAAAACTCCTCTGCAGAAGATCGACACCGCTATTCGATCCATGCATGTGTTTACAAAAGAGGTGAGCACGCAGGTCTTCACAGAAACCAAATGATAAAAAAGCTCTTAAGAAAACAAGACCCTGCTGTGATAAGCTGTGGGGAAAAAAACAATATTTGCTTCTTTTTGATCCCAACATTGGGAAAGAGTGAATTAAGTTTATTTTTATTGAAGATGCGGACCCCAGTAAGTAAGAACTGCTGTCTGTTGTTCACTTTATTTTAACACAGATTTATTTACAAACCATGCACAATACAATGCATGTAACTTAAAGACAATGTTTTAAAAGAGGCCGGCTTTATTGGATCCAACAGTGATGTCGGAACACATAAGTGTGCGGTCACTGTTGCTTTGTCTTAAAATAGATAATTTAATGTACTGAATATTTATGCATTTTTAACCTAAAACACAGCAGCATCCATTTGTGAAGGACCTATGCTGCGTCCGAAATCGCATACTGCTTAAGTAGGTACTACATTTAAAATTGAACATACTACTCGACCGTTAAAACA
>JAUCMT010000068.1:21298896-21310214 GCA_032357475.1 Enteromius thamalakanensis
ACTATTTAACATGCTTGCGTGGAACCACTTGACACTCTATTTTTATGTAAGTCCAACAAATCATTTTTTTGAGTGTAGTATACATACAGTACAGATCACACATGCTGCCTACATTTGTAAAAATAGGCATAATAAGCTAAATTGTTGACATCCAACTGACATCCACAATTACATTTCGAAGCACTTTTAGGCTTTCCGTTCAAATAGATGGCTGGCATTTATTCTGCTTCTTTGTCTCACTGGAAGATCATTTGGAGCGCCTTGCAAATGATGTCAAATACTGCCGAGAGAGTATAGGAGTAGTATCTTATTATGCTATATTTAACATGGCCAAGCTGACTGAATTGATCTGGAATAATCTGACAGCAACAGTTTAATTGGCTGAAAGAGATCCAGGCCCAGTCTGTGTCTGCAGAAACTCCTCAGAAATGCCTTGAGGTTTATGAAAAACTGGAATATGACTGAAGCTGTGCACATCTCCTGCTGCGCGAGGGTTTGTTTGCTTAGTGTTTATGAATTGTTCCTTCCGCTACCAATAACAGTACAGCGTTTACGGTTTCCTTTTACACAATTCAAATTCATTACAATTCAAATGCTCTACAAAATCAGCACAGTTACTACTATTCAAATGTCCGGGGTCAGTAAGATTTGTATTTTTGATTAATACTTTAATTTATCAAAAATAATCAAAAATGATACATTAGATTTACAACTTTCCATTCATAAAGGAGTTATGAAATATTAATCTTTATTTATTTATTTATTTATTAATTAATCTATAAAATTTGAAGCAGCGCAACTGTTTTCAACATTTATAACAATAATACATGTGTCTTGAGCAGCAAATCAGCATATTACAATGATTTCTAAAAGATCATGTGACAATGAAGACTGGGGTAATGATGCTGAAAATGTTATTTTAAAGTGTATTTTTACCATTTTGATGTATTTTAATCAAACAAATGCAGATTTGGTGAGCATTAAAGAAACATTACAAAACCTTACTGACTCCAAACCCTTGAATTGCAACGGGAAAAGTTATTAAGGTACAGTAAGTCAATGTGATGTTTACTAACTTATGCAGGTATGTCATTATTACTAAAGATAGCTTTTCCCAGGGATCATATTTGGTATGACACTGGTTCCTGCAAGCAGCTATCAGTAACCTGGGCGATGAATGAATATTCCAACCTGATCTCACAGCAACTGGTACATATTTACGAGGTGGAAAATTCAATGGAATTTATAGGTATGACCATCCCTAAATCTACCTCTCACAGAAATCCTACAAAATTGCTTAAGTGAGGTTGTGAGAATTCCAATTATCCACCTCATAAAATACATACGAATAAGTCATCGTTGTCTCCTCCACTTTCCTCTAACATTACTTCCAGTCAGCTGGTCCCACGGCCTGACTGTGAACTGAAAAGAACTACTCACATCGAAACTCAGATAAAGAGAGTGATTCTGGCAGAAAACAGACTCGTCAAGAGGATAAAATGACTCTGAGCGAGAAGAGCAACACCTGAGACGTCTCAAAGCATTCGTCCGATCGGTCCTGGAGTCTGTACACGATAGCACTGAACAAATGTGACATCAGCGATAGCAGCTAAGGAAAGTTTCCACCAGTGCTGACGCCAAAACAAACGCTCGGTAAATAACACGAGTAAACATTGCATCTCCACTCACTCGTGACTTATCTTGCTGTGTCAAACACACACACACACACACTCTTGGTTGGTTTCCATGGCTGCTGTTGGCACTGTGCTTTCGCTGGAGATCCTTGGCACTGAGTGACACAACGATACGGACAAACTAAATTGCTTAATAGGAAACCCAAAACCAGCGCAGCGAGAGAGAGAGAGCAGAGTGAAAGCAGTGACGCATGCCTGAGTGACCCCTGCCAAACAATGGCTCTGTGTCAGACGCCACCTAGAGGCCAGCGAGAGAGCGACAGCTGCTGGAAACCTATAATCAACTTCCACAATATAGTTTACTTTATATCGTTTTGTGTGAGGTGAGAGGTTTGTTTGTACCTGTGAGGTGTTCTACAGCGGGCGTCACTCGATGCTTCTTGAAGAAAGCATCTGTGTCTGGATCTACGACCAAGAGTGTAGTGCTGCGACCCCCAGCTTTAATAACGGCCACCACCTCTGCATGCTGCTTCCCCTCCACCGAAACCCCATTGACCTGTGAACAAACAATGACACACCTGAAGACACACAGAGACACGCGGGACTTGAGTGATTCACACTTAATGGCATACAGTCAAGCCGAAATTTATTCGGACACCTTCTTCCACTTTTCTCATATAGTTCATTCACTAAGTGTAGAAAACGGTAATAAAATATGACAAGACCTCAGAGTTAAACTGTGTCAGAACTACTTTATCATGATAATGTCAGATCACTTTTATAGAAAGGTATGTAATGAATTACGTTGTTAAATTTAAGTACACAATTAGATAATACCAGTTTACTGTAGGTCGACCAGTTAACAAGCAATGTTTAATGCTGTTCAGTCTGTAGCGTCAAAAGGTTTCATTAGCAATTAAAGAAAAAACATGGAGTCTGAATATTTTTTTGGTTTACCACAAAAAAAATATTCTGTCATCATGTATTCACCCTAATGTCATTTAATGAAACCTGACAGATTTCTGTCCATCTGTCGAAAGTCTATTACAATGCTGATGCATTAAAAAGCTCATAAACAGGTAAATGTAATCCATTTAATCCAGTGTTTTTTTTTTTTTAAATAATCCAAATATATTTTGTATTCATTTGAATTTTAATTAGTTTGTTTAATGTTGTTTTTTAAGTTCTGTTTTTTAAGAATTCAATTTTTTTATTAGTTTTTAAAGTTGTCTGGTTATTTTGCTTTATACAGTATGACAAACTCAATTACCTTTTGTATTTATTCACGTATAAACATTAATCAGTGCACATACATAAAGTGGTCTCTTCAGAAGACTTAAACTTGGATTTAATTATATTCACAGTCTCTTGTTGCTCTTTCTCTCATTTTGGCCGTGTGAACTTTCAGTCGAAAGGCAAAACTGATGAGAGAATATTAAGAATATCTTCATTTGTGATTCAAAGATGCACACAAATCTTATGGGTCTGGAACATAATGAAATTAATAATGACACAATTTACATTTTCTGCTTAAACTATGCTTTAAGTGTTAAAAAATGCCTGGATTATAGCAAATCACTTACAGTATACTCAGTATATATAATACAAACAGAAGTATACTATCCACCTTATATTTGAAAGTGGAAGTGTGCTGTTTTCTGTGAATGTGCAAGAAGTTAAAGTGCAGAAAACAGCAAAATTATGTGTTAATGATATATATCTATAATAATATTACACCAAAACACAATTTGGCGTATTAAAGGAATAGTTCACCCAAAAATGAATGTTCTGTCATCGTTTACTCCCTCGAAAAGTTCCTAATCCAAACTTTCTTCAGATATTCTAAAGAAAGTTTGAAACCAGATTGTTTTGGGTCACTATGGACTCCCATAGTATTTTTTTTTTTCCTACTATGAAAGTAAATGGTGACCAAAACAG
This sequence comes from Enteromius thamalakanensis, assembly GCA_032357475.1. Lineage (NCBI taxonomy): Eukaryota > Metazoa > Chordata > Actinopteri > Cypriniformes > Cyprinidae > Enteromius > Enteromius thamalakanensis. The sequence goes on from JAUCMT010000068.1 coordinate 21,302,469, forward strand.
CCTGGTTATCTTCTTTTGTTTTCGCCAGAACACAGAAATTCATAAAGATCTGAAAGTACTCGAGGGTGAGTAAACGATGACAGAATATTCATTTTTTGGGGTCATCTATTCCTTTAAGCAGGATAAGGGCCTGCTTCTGTACAACCAAAACAACTGGATAGATTACACATTCAAGTTACAAAGGGCCACACCCGTTCTTAAGTTAAAATAGGGTGGATATTAGATTGTATTGTCCTTATGTGCATATGTAAAGTCGGCATCAAATCGAAATTAATCCAGTTGCACAATTCACCAGCGCACATTATTCCAAAGAACAACAACATCAGAAGTATTGCTTAACATTTTAAATAACCACTTAAACAATGTCACCAAGCAATTATATTTTCCATCCGCGCCCAACAACCATCCAGCTCCACTCTTATAAGCGTCCTAAATCCCTATATTTGTTCTTACTGAATGTCTTGCGTGACATTCGGTTCTCTCAAAAAATAAATTCAATTCGGTTGCATGTTTGTATCTACATCGCAATAGAGAAAATGGAAGTTTGCATTGCATTGTGGGATACTGTTTGCATTACGCTCTTTTGTATACTACACACAGTAGGCTATCCACATAATCCAAGCATGCAAACTATTAAATACTATGCGACAGCACACAACATAGGGGTGGGATAAATACAGGTAGACATGATTAACCGGTAGATCAGATTTTTATCTCTTTTATACGCTCATGTGACGACGCGGCTGTGCTACAAGGTCAAGGAAAAGCTTCATTTGCGTGTATTTTTAAGCACTGCTGTTAAAAACAACGACCATTTTGAGGCATTGAAACAAATGTGTATACTTCAATGTGCCGTCTTCGCAAGTATCCTCACGAACATAGTGAGTGGAAGCTTATGTGTAACATTGTATTGGATCTGGGCAGCTCTTAAAGTGACAGCAGTCTAATATTACTGTTATTCGTTCATCATTAATTAATGTTAAGAGCGGAAATCTCTCACTGCTCTTGACTAAATCACTTTGTAACTTTGAGAAGATTGCAGGTTTTGATAACTTTATACTATGTATGTAGCATTTCTTATTTATTTGTTCTGTTCTGTTCTCTATTTGTATTTTTTTGTCTTCATTTTAATTAAACTATCATTTTTTTGCCTTTACCCTGATTTCTTTTTTTAGACGCCTTATTTACATCTTCATTGTTCCAACAAAGTAACTGTTTGTCAAAGCAGGGATTCATTTTTCAATATTATCAGTCTCCTTTCCTGCTGTCCGAGGAAAGGATATCCTGTGTCTTTGAATCACAAACACTGAAGCGCATTCGCCCAAAAACGCTGTGAACTGAATGTCAAGGGTGAATCTGATTTATTCTGAAAAGCTGAACAACATGAAATATTCACGAACGCTGATTTATTAAACATAAATAAATGAATAAGAGAGAGAAGTCAACGTACGTTTCACTTCAAGTGGCATTTAAAGAAAAAGTTCACCCAGAAGTGGAAATGCCATCATTCACTCTTTGGTTATTCTGACCTCATATATTATTTCCTCTTTCAAACTCAAGGAATGCAGTGATTCATGCTGGCAGACTTTAAGAAGGACACGCCAGGAGCTGGTTTTTAAGTACGATAATGGATCATTTTACTCCTTTTTAGAGTCTGACAGCATTTCATTTTGTGTTTCACGCGACAGCGAAAATAATACGGGGTGTGAACGATATTAGAGTGTGTGATAAACATGCTATATTTTCATGACCAAACAACACCTTTAAGCAGAAGAAGGCAGGTTTGGGATGCCAGGCGCTCTGGGAACGCTCTATATGTGGAATGAGGGTGTGTCTGTTAGTGGAGCTTGGGCCTGGAGAGGAAACGGACAATGTGCGCTCAGCAGGAACAATAGCAGCCTGTCCAACACAAAGAGCCCTGGCTCACAGTAGGAGGCCCCGGAGGCCCCTCTGGGACAACAAAGACCCCTCCATCGCTCTCCTCCCTCTGCTTCCTTCCCTCCCTTCACTTGTTCTCTGGCGCCGGATGAAGCGGCCAAACTCAAGAATTACTACTTTACAGAAATATACATTTTGCCATTGTTTATTTTTGGTATTATTTACTTGCCTACAAAATTATTACGTATCTGAATTTATTCAGGAACAAAACACCATTGTGTGCTGCTCGGAGAAACAGGGGTTCAGCTGTGAATTTGCAAAAATAGAGCAATATTTACAACACTGCTAATGCAATGTAAGCTACTATGTATTGTTGATACAAAAAAATGATGACATAGTTGTGTTGGTCAGGCAATTGCATAACATAAATATATATGATATTTATGTTATGTAACATATATATATATATATCATATATATATATATATATACTGCTTGACCATATCATATTTAGGGGCATTTACCATAACTTAAGGCATACAAAACCACTGTTTTTCAGTCATTTTTTAAAGATTTTGGGCTATTTTGCATTAATAACTTGTCAACTTTCAGACTAGCTGAAAGAAGATACACATTTTTAATACACATTATCAATTTGCTGCTGTAGTTTTAAATTCTGATACATATCTTCAAAGACCTAGACGGACACACATAATTAATACAAATTAAAATACATTAAATATATATACTACTGTAAATTCTGAAGGTTGTAACAGAGGGTTTTGTTCAAATATTGTTTGCCTAATTTATAAAACACTATATTTCTAAAGACATTGTGAGTTCTTTCTCTATTCGCCAGTATTTTATGATCAACAAAGTAATAAAAATAGGCAAATAGTGCATTAAATAAGATAATCAATTATTTCCATATTTAAACATACTGTAACATCTTAGAAAAGTAATACAAAACTGTTGACTGAATGAAGAATGGCGCCATATTCAATTCAATTTAATTTAAGTTTATTTATATAGTGCAAAGAATTGCAAAGTGGCTTCACAGAGTCCTGGAAACATAAATCTAGCCAAATATGTCTTAAGACTTAACTGATATGATGTATTGAACACAATATACAAAATCTGAAATGTGATAGTAGTAGTAGTAGGATATTGAGAGATGCTCTGCTTCTGTTTGCTCATGTCTTCCTGTATAAAAGACCTCCTCTATCAAATATTGTGAGATTAATGTCCTCTCTTCCAGAGCTCTCGCCCTTGTCTCTCCCATGAGTCTCTGTTCTTCTCTGTTCCGAACAGGATACGCTAAAAAAGCGCTACAGTGTACAAATTTCCCTTCCAGGAACAGTGTTTCCAAGTCATAATAACGCTATACTTGGAAAAGTATAAATCTATCATGGTTTATTGTAACACCAAAGATTTTTCTCACCGAATGTTGTGTTATTGATTTTGGCCAAGTCTAAAGTGGGAAGAAAGCACCATGTGTATTGGAATATTGAAGTGTCGAAGTGCGTGGCAACGCTGTATTACCTGTATTAAGCGGTCTTTGGGTCTCAGGCCGGATCTCTGTGCTGGCGAGTCGTCGTCTATGGCTCTGATGAACTGGCCGGGTCTGGACTTCTCACTGTGCAAGTTAAAGCCGAAGCCAGTGGGGCCTTTCTCAATGACACACAGCCGGGGTCTGAGTTGGGTCTTTAAGTCCTGCAGGACAGACACAATGCGACATCAGCACAATCGAACACAAGCCTGTGCCACTGGAATGCAGGAAGTCTGGCGTCTGAATGTCTGTATAGGATATCATCTTATATAGTACCTCAAAGAGCAGAAGTGCTTAACTTTAGAATCAAAGAAGGCATGGCAAAAACTGAGGCCGGTTACATAAACTGCTTTGTATAGGTCATATGATTTTTTTTAGAGGTGTCCTCCAATAGTCGACGATTCAAATTTCGATTCGAGGAGCCTGATTCGACGCCCAATCTCACAGTCGGATATTCGCAGTGTGTTTTGATCACATTATTTGGCTATATGGTGGTGCTTAATGTCTGATTTCACATAGAACTACCGTTTTTTTTACAATAAGCAATATACAGCCTATTAAATAATGCTGTAAATATGAATCTGAAAAGAAAGAAGCTTTAAATAAATATGTTAACCTGCGTGAATAAATCCAACCACCCATATAGATTTAAATTTTGTTTAATTTGCATCTTGGTGTCAGGGATTGAATTTTTTAACATGACTGAAATTGAGGCAGAGGGATCAGTGATTTAAAAACATTTCAGCTGGTTTATATATTGTGTATACTACGTAGGCTAGTTCTAGTCCTAGTAGTGCTGCAGTAAATCCTTTATCTCTTCCGTGCATTCAGGGGCGTAGGACCAAATTCTGGGCCTGTGCACAAGCAGACCATTTAATACATTAATCAACTGATGCATTTACACAAAATATATGCTTTTACATTATTTAACAACATTTATTGTGATCTTAAAATTATATTTAAAGGAAAATAAAATTTCACTCCTTAGGGGCCCTCCCCCACTTAGGGCCCTGGTAATTTAGTCCCACTTTTCACCCAACAGAAATCCAGAAGATTATCAACCATTTTCAGAGGCTATAGTTATATAAAACGTTATAGTACTACTGTAAAAAAAATATTTGGTGAATTCTTAGGGTTTCGACAACGTTTAATTTAACGTTTAATCTTTTAACGGAAACATTAAACATTATTTACTCTGTTTGTATCTGCGAGGCATCTGTTACTCATTTTCCCTGTGTGTTAATATCAGTAATCATGACTGTCGCATGACTGACATGACTCTTATTTTACCAAACATATGATTCGACTATCAGTCGACTATTGGCAAGATTAAAAAATTCCGATTCGACTGTGAAAATCCTTAGTCGGGGACACCCCTAGATTTTTGTAAATTTTTATAGTCAGTTACATAAAAATGTGGACCGGTCTAAATTGAAAAGTAAGACTCTTATCCCTTGACTAACTACTAACTGGTCAGACTAGTTCTTAAGACACTGTCTTAACATTTCTGTGTTATGTATTTGCCTGGTGACCAAATCCAAATGACCACAATTATATTTCATAAGAAAAGAGCACTTAATGCCTAATTTTGTTTGGGCTGAAAACCTTTCCTTTGTTAAAAAGAAGGTCACTTTATCATACTTAAAAAGAGAGTACTTACTTAAACGTTTTTTAAATAAATAAAAATAAAGTTACACTATTTTAAGCAGTCCTTGTTACAGTGTAAGTATACATTTTTAGTACTGAGTAATATTAATGTACTTACTGTATGGTTAGGGTATGATTAGTGTTTGGTTGAGGGTTACTTGCATGTAATTATGCATAATTTTTTGTTTTTAAAAAAGTAAGCACATGCAAAGTGTAACAAAAGTACAATAAAATAAAGTGTTAGCAAAAATAAAATATATTATTTACCTTTATGTTCAGTATATATGTATATATTTGTTTTTTCTTTTGAGCAACCCCAAGTTAACCCTAATTTCGCACACACTCTTTTAAAGTCGAATTCTCGCCACTAATAAACCATTAACTATGACTTTTGCCTCAATAAACTCCTAATTTGCTGCTTATTAATAGTGACTCATTTGATCTTTGTATAAAATTCAGCTTCACAAAACCCTGTCAGACCACCAAAATAACACCACAGATGAATGGCAGGAAAAAAAGAGGTCACACTTTATTTTAAGGTCTAACTTTGGCTTTAGTAAACTCCTAGTCTCAGCCTCAGACGTCATGCCCACAGAACGTTGGCTAAATGTCTGATGCATATGGTATACTTAACTGGAAACCCTTCAGGAATGTCGAAGTCATCAAGTGATTGGTTAAATTTTATCGGATTTACGGGAGACGCAAGTGTTGCGTTTATTTTCAGTCCAACGGGAAACAAAGCACAGACATGCTTTTTTTATGCCCCTCGGCTTCAGGCCAATTTTGACGTCATTCAGACGCGGGTCGGGCTTCGGGCCTGTTTTTGGCTTCTCCTTATTTTTATATTTTAGACATCCGTCAACTAATGATTAAAAGATTGTCATGCAGCGCCGGTGAATGCAACACAAGACCGCGCTCCGCAGCTAAAAGGTTTATTAAAAAGTATTGTCCCGTCACAGAGAGAGAGCAGCCGTCAGCGCAGCTGAAGAGTTCTGTGTTCAGAAGCATGCAATAATCCTGCTGCAATGCCCCAGCAAAGGTAATTATCATGAATGTGTCGAGGGAAAACAATAGGAAGACATTTGAATTATTTACTCATGAACAAGTGTTTTCAGATGAGTTTCCTGATCCTCCATCTCCGCATCGACGCGCCTTTAAAGAGAAGTCATCTTTACCAATTATTTAATTTAATAAATAAGTTCTTGTTTTTTTGTATTTCGTGGTAATTTAATGCTTTCTGTAGATATATTTATGGTGTCTTTTTCGCTCTGTTTCGGTTCTGTTTTGTGAAACGTTCCTGTTCAAAACGAGAAGGCATAATGCGCTTGTTTTATGAAATCAAGTTTACTGTCAGCGCACACAAATAAAAGTGGACCCTTTACAGTTCTGAATGACGTATTACTCTTACCTTTATCAGAGAAAATGAAGGCAAAGGCTATAAAATCCAAGGACTGGCCTGCGCCTTTATGTCCTGCAGAACGCGCTTTATAGCATCACTCTCTGCACAAATCATCATGACGAACATTTATTTTTTAGTTTTTAACGTTTAAACATTGTTATATGTTTGAACTGTTTTTAGCATGCATATCGATTTATTTTTTTTTAAGGCAAGTCCTGATGATTTGAGAAGGCTAAATTGATCAGTCATCCTTTATGATCAGCTCACTGTCTGCCGCTCGGTAGCTACGTTAAAAACAACTTATATTTAACGAACAAAAAATGTCTAATAATATAGCTAATATTATAGCTTAATAAAAAATAAAACAAAATATAATAATTTTTTCCATTAAACTCAAAACTATTTTAATAGCTGAAACACTAAGACGTTTTGGTAGAAGGGGAAAAGTCGGGCTCAGGCTGGTAATTCTGATAAGCTATCGGACACGGGCTGGGCTCGGACCTGAGCGTCTCGGGCCAGGGTTGGGCTCGGGCTCGGGCCTAAATTTGAGGCCCTTGCAGGGCTCTAATCAGAACAATATCCCTAGGAAACATTAGTGAAATACTTAATTCCTTAAGGAAGAAATGTGCTGAAGACATAAAACCTCAATTCTTAAGGTCCCTGGACACTTAGTCTAATGTTTACTTATATTGTTTCTAATGCATCATCCTAAAAAATTGTCCAGTGTGTATTAATAAAGGAAAAATCACAAAATAGTCCAACAAGAAGTCAAGCATTTTTTTCTCTGCATAGAAAACTTAGAAATCGAGATTTGGACTTTGACTTGGAGTTTTCATCCAGCTTTGGTTTGTTATAGTGTTTATTTGACAGCTGTGAAAACTATTTTAACACTTCTCATATTAATCTCATATTCAACCACATATAGGAAGGAAATTATAAAAATTAATACTTTTATTAAGCTAGGATACTTTAAATTGATCAAAAGTGATGATAAAGACATGCATAATGTTACATTTATACAACTAAGTCAAGTGAATTCAAATGTGGCAAACTGCAAAATATTATTTTTGATGATTTACTTCCTGGCTTGCCGTGGCTTCGATTCAAGTTTGCAATGTTGATCTGCCTTCGCTCTTTCTGTCTTCTTTTTTGTGAAAACAAAGTTTGGTGTTATATTAGATCCGATCAGGTGCAATAATTTGATTAGACATTGTAAGAACGTAGATATTCTGCATGAGTTGTTAGGATTTTTAGAATTTTCTGCAGAAATACA
>JAUCMT010000068.1:21313042-21327740 GCA_032357475.1 Enteromius thamalakanensis
GTCTCGTGTGTTTGAAGGAATATGGCTTGGCCTGAAAAAAGTTCAGTCAGAAGATTTTTTTTCACTTTAATCCCTGTTAGAAGAGTCCTGACCTTAACAGCACAGACATGCTGTGCTGTGATCTGTAACAGGCTTTTCAAGCAAGATATGCAATGGAAAAATATCAAAAGACAAAAGAAACCACCTGGAAACCCCTCATTTTGTCTTATTGTCAAAATTATTATACCCTGCAAATGCACATTAGAGAGCTCAACCAGAAAATGAGCTTTTTTAAGCTACATTAGAGCTAGAGAATACAAATTTATGAGACAGTTTTTGCATGCATAGCAAATAGCTGTCTGTGGCCGTAATTGCCAAGTGAACCTATAGCGCATTTATATTTATTACACAACATGTCATGAAGACAAGAGTAGAGTCTTCTCTGTATTTTGCACAGACATACAAGCCAATTCTTAAGTTTCCAAAGTGTCCATGAATATTCTCTCACAGCTGTAAATTTCATGACCCAGCAAGATTATAAACTGAGTCAGCTGATATGATGTTAAAGAGGCTGACCTGATGTTTCCTGACTCTCATGCTATAGGCTACATTGCAGCACTAGAAGAAATGCAGATGAGTGGAAATAACTAACTTTGTATAAAAATGCAGTATGTTTAAGAAATAATTTCTCGTGAAACATTTTATGTTGACTGGTGATTCCTTGATAAAGGAGTGCTCAGGAAATTACATAACATAGTAGACACAATGAATCATAAAGCCCGAAAACCAGGCTTAATTAATAGCTTTGCATATTCAAATGACTGTAACCGATACTATGCAGGTATGTAGCTTTGACAAGGCAAACATTTATTAAAGGAGTGCTAGTACGTAGCTGCTTGTTTAGAATGTTACAAGCTTATAAACCATATACAATTCTACAATCCTGTCATCAGTGACCTTTCTGTCATCCTTACATCCTTGAAAATGCAATCCAGGGGGTTTTAGCCTCAGCTCAGACATGAGGCTATTCTGCTTTGGGCTTGCATGCTCTTCCTCATATTGTGTGTTTCCTCCAGGAGCTCCGGTCTCTTCCACAGTCCATGACTACACTATGAACATGTGAGTGTTAGCCCTGTGATGGATTGACCATCCATCCTGTGCTGGAGTGACCAATCCTGCTCCTTGGGGTGATTTCTGGTGATCCTGAACAACTTGATTTGCTGGTATAGGTGTGTTTAATAGGTTTGGAGCTAAACTATGCAGGACAGTGGCCCTCCAGAAACAGGATTAGATGCTATAAGTCCAGTGTTATCCAGAGTTGGATTTAAGTCAGTTTCAAGTATGAGTCCAAGACCATATTTTAAGTCTAGTTGAGACCAAACCAATTCGTCCGAAAGTTGAGACCACACCATTTAGTCTGAATTCATCTGTCCAAATCCATACCAATTTCCCATGGTCCTAAAAACATAATCTAGAACAGTGTTTCTCAACCCTGTTACTAGGCGCCCCCCTAGATATCTCCCTTATCTGACAGACCTATTTCAAGTCCTGTAGTTTCTTGTTAAGAGCTTATGAGTTAAATCAGGTTTGATTAGAGAAACACACAAAATGTAGTGTTGGGGGGAGCCCAGAACCAGAGTTGAGAAACACTGATGTAGAACTTGAGATAGACTTGTGTCAGAGTCTGGTCTTGGAGTACTACAACACTAATACTTCCCTTTCTACTTTTCCACTGGAGCTGGAGCCAGAGTTGGAACCGGTGCAGAGCTAAGAGTGGCGCTCATTAAGAACTGGCATATGTTTCCAGAGTTTCACCAACATGTGACCAGACTCGTTTGTTATCTCTTGCGAAAGGAGAGTATTGATCTCTTCTGCCAACCGTGTTCATGCTGTTAATTTACCTGAGCTTTTAAATATAGCGGATTTCAAACTGTGACCTTTAAGATGCTCCGCTTACTGATGTCATAGCTTCCCATGTTCAATTCAAGCAAGGTTTTTTGGAACCAGTATCTGGACACTGGACCAAGAGTCTAGTTCACAATTGGAAAGTGGGAAAGTGGTACCTGTCTACAGCCCGTGATACTGGGATAGACACCAGCATCATCATGACACTATAGGACAAGAGGTTTGGAAAATATATAGTTAAATTTACCATAGTTTATGCCAGTGTTTCTTAACTTGTTTTTTTGTGGCTCACCAACAGGCCAACACCCAATTTTCAAACTCTCTCAAAAAAAACCCCACCTAGTTCAACTTAGCTTGTTAGCAGAGACTCAAAGATCTGAAAAGAATCAGATAAGGGAGACATCCAGAAAGTTGGTGTGCCTCTAAAACCTAGTTGAAAAACACTGTATGTAGTCTACCGTAGACACATATGGTAAATGTTTTCTAATGACCATGTTCTCTGTGGGTTTTCTTATACAACATTCCTGACCCACAGTTTACTAAAATACACTTAAAAGTAAACCATCTGACAACAAATATTTACACATAGCCCTAATATATAAATAATTGCCTATTGAACTTCCTGTCCGGGAACTGCACATATTACAGTGTACTGATCTCCACATGGTGACTGTAAGATATAAAGACAAATTACAGCTTCCACAATAATTAAAGACCTTTCTCAACAAGGTGAAAAAACATTTTTCTTCACAGCTTCATTTCATTCTAGTTCCTAGGTCCAAAGTTCACCCATATTAGACTAAATGGCCTGCAAATGATCAACCTCATCGTCAAGCTTGCCCAGCTTTAGGCTACAAGACCACAGATGACGTAAAACAAAAACAAACAGTGTGTGTTCATGAGTCAATAATGAACTGGTACTCTTGTAGCAGGTGGTGTATTACTGAACTCTCCCAGATTGGTATCAGAGCTACTGAATAGACAAACATGTCCCACAACTAAGCCCTATTATGTCTTTAACTGAACTCCAGACAGAGTAGAGTCTATTCCTTCTCTTTGCGGGTGAATCTGTCATTCTCCATACACTCAAATTGTCTGACTCTGACCTTATGGTATATCCTTTGTGGTCTAAGGGAGCATTTACACTAGTGTTATCAAGTCACCTCAATACAATTAAAATAGTCTTTTTCTAAGTCTGGCTCAAAATTAGACTGGAAATTCAATTGGGGTACCTCAGGGTTCGATATATGGCCCCTTCTTCTTTTTGATAACGTACACTCTCTGTGACTAATTATTTACTAAATTATCTCATTCATCTCAACACACAAGCTGATTTCATGCTGCTGTGGTTGTAGAATTGACATGGCCAGGGTGGAGATGATACTCTATTTAAGCTTGACGGAGTTTGTCCTTTCCAGTTAGGCTTTGCTAAAAAAAGGTTTAGCTTATTGTGAAAGCAGCTGATATCCATAAACCCCAAGAAGAAAAAACCCTCTCCATCTGCTCTTCCTTTGACCAGCCACCCAAAACCACTGACACTTAAGTGTGAGGTGGGTTTGGCCCAATGTCATAATGAAAGTCTCCACCCTGCACACTAGACAGAGAATACACACACACAAGCAATCCTTCTTCAGAGGAACCCTCATCCACCCACCTCCATCTATACAGACATGCTAACAATCATCAGTTTCAGGCCATACCACACAGAGACTGGTGTTTGTTTATTAAAGCTACAGTGTAACTTGATCTCAAAATCCTTGGCTTTCACACTGACAGCAATGTAGCAGGTAAAAAGCTACAAGTCTAGGACAGAATATTACCAGACTGAGGTGGACCAACATTAAGCTCAACTAGTTCAACCTAGTTTTGGTTCACTGGTGAACAGAGAAACTTGCTGACCACACTAATTAACAAATACTTCAGCATATTTACAGAGAAAAAAAAAAACACATTAAAAGTGGATGCAGCCACAAGACCAAAAGTATTCCCTTTGTCTTGACCTCTTGTTAATCAATAAAGTCAGATCTAGGGTCAGATGTTCTTCTTGTTGTTGGTAGACTAAGAGTGGGAGCACTGCTCCTAGATCAGTGCTTACAGAAAGGGGATGTTTGATATCTGCACATCCATGAAAAACAATCAGAGGAAACCACTCTCAGCTTGCTGGAGTGCCTGCTCTGCCAGCGGCTCCAAGAACAGATTCCCACAGACTCACTACAACCTTTTGGAAGATCCCCTTTCAAAAACACCCTGATCACATGATCTTGTCTCTTGTTTTCGTTATAAGTGTGATTACATTTTGAAAATAAACAACATATTGGTAATGATTTTGTTGGCTAAAATAAGCAATTCCATAAAAAAAGGGATTGGACAACTGCGTTTAATTGAATCTTATTCTATTCTCTGTTCTGGTTACTACTCTGAATATCATCAGGCAATTTCTGTTGATTCAAAAACAATATTACCCAGTCCTTCCTCCAGCATGTTTTTGAGAGGAAATGGCCATTTGATCATGATGGCTCAAGGACATCGACAAGGACATTTGTGTCAATTTACTTTTACATCAAGGTAATAAGAAGTAGATCAGTGATCTTGTCTCAGTCACTGAGATTTCAGAGTTAATGTGTCTGGCCACAGGATGATGGTTCTTCCTGAAAAAGGAGTTACGCAAGAAACAGCTGCTGACCTGAACAGTCACAGTCAATTTAACCCAACACAAAAGCACTACCACGCAAGTAATTGGCTCAGAGAAGGCTTATGTAAGATCAGTCATCTGTGCATGATTGAAAAACATCCCTGCTATCCCCACAATTTCACTCTGACTCCCCCTCAGAGCAACACAGGAAAGCAACAGGCTTTGCTTTGCAACAAGGACACAACTATGGGAAGAGGAATGTGGTGGTCATAAAAAAAAAAACTGTCTTGGATTTCTCAGTTTCTAATTCAAAAGACAGTTACAACTCTTTTATGCTCTGGTATGATCACAGATGCAAAAAGATGACAACATCGTTAGGTTTTAAATCGTTACTTGTCTAAATTCTATAAAAGTCCTAGGGTGAATTACGCTGAAGTGGGACAATATTTCACTAAAGTCTGAATAGCAAAAAATGTCCCACTTTAGGGTAATTCACCCTATGTCTTTTTTGCACTTTTGCCAGTTTATAGTTGTAAAAAGATGACAGAAAAAGGATTTGGAGAAGCAGAAGGAGCAGTAGCAGGACATGAAATGCTAGGCCACTGACTGCTAGGCTAATAACTAACACTAAAACTAAATGTTGGCTTGGCAAAACCTTTCAAAGCCAAATCAGTTCTAAGGCTAGTCTGAAGAAAAACAAATGTGCTTTAATGTATTGATTGTGCATGTCAAATCTTAAAAAGTGAAACTTGATGATAATATCAGTGAAATAATAAGCCACTTAAGTGCTATTCATGAGAGTAAACTTCCATGCCTGTCAACACAAGAAAGTAAAAGCGCTGAAAGTTAAAGTAAAGTTTTACTTTAAAGTACTTTTTAAATCATTATTAATACATATTTCAAACATTTTGTTTCCACAAACAAGGCTTAAGTCCAATCCCAGACTTAAAAATGTAAAATGTTTCAACTGAATGAAACTTGCACTTATTGATCTTAAAATATGGCAGAGCCTTTGTTTTGTCTCAAAATGCACACCAGTATTAGTTTTACCTGAGGTATGTTTATAAAAAGGCAGGGTATACGATTTTTCAGAAATGCCTTAGAAAAAGATTCGGGCCCTTTAGCAAAACAAACTTGTAGCCAATCAGCAGTAATGGGCGTGTCTATTCATGACGTGGAGGAGACAGTGTTCAGTGATCAGCCGAGCAAAGAGTGACAAAAAACAAGTGAAATGTCTGCGGAACGATAAGGGCAAGAAGTACGAACCGCGTAAATATCGTATCAGCTTTCCAGCTCTGCAGAGAACTCAAGGAGAGGAAGGCCTGCGATCGGACTAGTTTTGGTTCTTCTTGATAGGTGAGTTACACTGGAAGTGATAAAGCAACCTTTGAAAATCATTTGAAATTCATGTAAGCATGTAAGCAAGATTTGTCTCGCCGCTTGTGTCCCATGTAAGTTAGCATCACTGATTATAATGACTTCTATAGTATTTTGTGTATCCGTGTAGATGGTGTACTGATTTGTTTCAAAGAACTCGTGACTGGGTTGCTTAAGCTACATGCGTGTGGGGCGGAGCTATCAAAGGGGCAGGAACATTTCGGGGTAGGGGCGTGTTTGTTTTGGTGATTTCCAATAATCAGCATTGGCTTCCAGAAATCATATACCCTGCCTTTAAACTGAACTATTGCATAATCCTGGCCTTGAATCCAGGCTATATATAAGTCCCACTTAAGTGGATCAAAAAAGTACTTGTAATATGTAATATGCATTTAATGTACATATAAACTGTAAATCTTTTTTTTTTTTTGCAATTAAAATTAAATACATTTAGTTCATACTGAAGTATGTTGATAGATTCTGGGTACCATTCAGGTACTAACATGTACACGGTAAGTAATAATATTAACTTTGTGCCTTTTTTCTCTGCTATTGTTAAAGTTTTTGCTAGGCAGCGGTTGGTAAGCAGTTACTAAGGTGTTCTGAGAGGCAGTTGACAGTAAAATAGATTAGATTTGATGGACAAAAGCCCTAAGGAAGCTCTAGGAGGAGTAAAGAAAATGCAATATTGCTTACACTTTATTTTAAGGCGTCATTGTTACAGTGTAATTATACATTTAAGTACTGAGTAATGTGTAACTATGTGTTCTATATGTTTAGGTTTGGCTTAGGGTTACTTGCATGCAATTATGCATAACTCATTGTTATTATAACAGCAACAGGACACCTTAAAATAAAGTGTTATCAAAATATCAACAGCTATAGGAAAATATAGTGCAAAAAAGTACAGCATAACTAGTGGAGGCTTTGTTTAAAGGTACTCTATAATTTAAGAATGTATCACAACCCTATTTTTCTTTTAGCCCGACCCCTAAATTGTCAATGTGACCCTCAGAGAAGACATTCTCTCTTACATACCTGCCCTCACAGACTGTTTAGACTAGTGTATTTGCCACACAGGCGATTGCTACAGGTGCAGAACACATCCACACACTGAGACCACACTGCCAGAAGTGTATTGTGGGTAATTTGGTTATGCAGATGACACGAGAATCAAAAGGAGGTTGAGACGGTAAACAGGACTGTCACCACAGGGAGCCCAGCTGTTGTGGAGTCTGGCCTTTTTCCTCCTTGAGTAATGTGCAAATCATTATCATGAGAGAAGCACGCACACACACACACACAAAAGACAGTGTGGTTACAACTGTCTGAACAAAAAATAGAGCCATGCATGAGAAAAACAAAACAAGAGCTTTCTCAGACAGCTCTACTTATATCATCCTTCAGCTGTGAAACACACACGCGATCTGTTTCTCAGGTAAGCTGCTTTAAATGACGCTGTTCCAGGTACGTTCTCGACACATCCTGGAACTTGGTGGTGTGAAATTGTGTTTACTCCGCATCAAGGCTGAATGGAGTTGTTTGTCTTCTGTGAGAGCTAACTGTCTTCCTGTGCTGGACGTCCTCCTCGACACGCCAGCCACCCACAGTCAGTGACTGTGGCACTAGGTGTGTGTGTGATCTGCCAAGTGCACTACGGTGTGTAGGTGTGCACTTCACAGTTGTCATAGCACACTGTTATAATTGCTTGAGGAATACAAAGCGCTTTTTTAACTGCACATATGGTCAGAAAAAATCGAACCAATTAAACTTAAATATTGGGGTGTAATGAGACATTTCTGTGAATAAAACATGACTATTAGAGACAAGGGTTAGGATTAGCTTTACAGTGCTATGGTAAAGTGATAAACAAGTACCATATTGCATACACCATGCATTTGCATGATGATTACCATGGAAGTGTTATGGATAATGTAAAAAGACCATATCATACTTTGTTAATGGATTATATATATAAATATAAAAAAAAGTTATTTCAGAGCTAGTATGTTGATATACGGTAAAGAGGGTGTTACATTGCTACAGATGTGCCCAGATGCTTTGATTAGTGTTTAACGATTTTAGCGCTTGGTTATTATTAGACAACTTCCCTTGTGAAAAAAGGTACACTTTTAGCATACTTTAAAAATGAATATGCTTATGTGTGAGCTGAATATGTTTTTAGACTCTGCTATCTGCAACTAAATAAAAATGTTTTACTAAAAATGTATATTAAACGCAATTAGCTAAACATTAGAGGTCTTACGTTTCCCCCATTTAATAGCATATTTATGTGTAATTGTATCATAGTATATACTAATAATTTATATTCAAAATTATATTTATTTGTTATTACACATTTGTAACGATGACATAAGTTGCATTCAAGCTACATTTACTTTAAGAGTAATATTGAACACAACCACAATTCATATTTTAATCAAGTACTTTACATGCACTTTAGTACGCATAAAAATGAGAGCATTAAAAATAAAATACGGAAATATGATTTACTAATGTACGTTGAGTGAAACCTTTGACTGAAATGCACTTTTAAAAATTGACTTAATTGAATAAAGAAACACCCATTCAAGTGTTGTTTTTTAAGTACACTTAAGTGGCCTTATTTTTAATTCATATTATTTTATCTGCAATATTTTTAACGTTTTTTTTTCTTCTAAGCTTTGAAGTATACAAGTTTTAAAGGGTACTTCACAAGAGTTTACATCCTTTATGCACATTAATAATACCATGGTAAATGATTATCGTCATCTTATATGATGTGTTTGCATGATGCATAAAACTACACAGAATAATACAGAGGAACTGAGAACTGTAGAAGTAGGCTACCCATGTCTTTTTTGGCTACACTTTATTTAATAGTTCACTTTAGACATTCGACTGACTATTAGTAACTTTGTTAATAATTCTCATTAATTTTCAACTCATATCTCATCGTCAGTACCCTTCAAAATAAAGTGTTAAAACATATTAAACAGACAGTCTGCTAATACTATACACTGGTAGTTGGCATATAGTTATTATTAGTAACTTTTATTTACTTCTATTTAATAAGTATGGAACTTTTACTGTAGCCTACTGTAGGTGAAAAAACACTACTACTTTTAACAAAACTTCCAAGGAGGCAAAAGCTCCGCCGGTCTCTCACCGTCTCCGAGCTCACGGATGTCCTGAGTTTCTCCACCGCGGGAATGTGAACGGGAATGATTTCTCCGTTCCTCTTCGGCACCGGTGGCGGCGGCGGCGTGTCGTCCCGCATCATCTCGTCGCTGATTTCAGCCTCGTCATCTCCGCACTCGGGCACCGGTATGCCCTCCGTGACAAACTCCTTCAAGCACTTGAGCTCGTGTTTATTCAGCAGCTCGTCGGTGTCGGCGTCCACCACCACAAGCTGAAGGCACCCGTCGCTGGCGCGTATCCTCGCCACGACCTGCTGATGGCTGTCGCTCTCCACGCGCTCTCCGTTCACGAACACCAGCCTGTCACCCGCGCGAAGACCGGACAGCTCGGCGGGGGAATCGGGCTCCACCAGGCGGATGAACTGGCCGCTTTTGCCCTTCTCTCCGTGCAGATGGAAACCGTATCCGTTGTCGCCCTTCTCCAGGACGCAGAGACGCGGGCGAAGAGTCTGGCTGGGCATCACGCAAAGTCACCTGTTGATTTAATATGACAAATAAATAGAAACGAAGGGAAAACGAGAGTCCTGCGCTCGGATGTGCTCACGGATGAAGCATGTTAACGCGCTCGGCCACTGTTAATGAAGAGGTTTGTTGATAAGGTGTGTAAAGAAAGTTTTGTTGTCCGAGTGTGTGATCGGCAGCACATCAGCATCCAAATCCAGCCCCTGGAGGAGTGACTCCTCTAGAACCACCTCCTCCTCCTCCTCTTCCTCTAATGGCTCTCTGCACGCATTTAAGAGAAAGCAGTCATGGCAATCATGCATAACTCAATTATTATGCTGACAACTGATTTATGCAATGTTCATTTATATAAAAATATGACAACTGCTGCAGTTTTATTTTCTCCTTCCAAAACAACTGGCAAAAAACAACAACAAATATTTCGAAAAATCAAAGTAAGCAGAATATTTTTCTGCATAACAAACAAAAGTTTTATTTTTTCTTGCATTTTATCTTCTTCTTGTGGCAGATGTCATGCCCTGTGAAGAAGTGAATGTGGGCTACACATCAGACCGAAAGAAAATGAATGTCACAGTTCCAACATATTCTTGACAACATGTGAAAGATGCCCAGGCTTCCTGATCACCTGTATGAACATGCTATAGTCAAGAGGCATGAGCACTGTGGACGTGGCCGGAGTAATAAACTACACTGCACTGTAATGTAAGACACCTAAGACAGTGCTACTTGGAGATTTGGAAAGATAGCTGATAGTTATTGCAGTGGTAAACCACATGTAACCATGTAATCTCAGTGTTGCAAGCATACGGTCTATGTTTGTAAAAGACAGCTTGAAAGTGCCCTTGTGTAAGAGTTTCACAGCAAGAACTGCTGAATATGGCATGGTCCATTAGGATGAGATGCACTGCAGTACTTAAAGCAGGTACGTTTTTACATTATTCCATTTTCTGTAAAAGCTGTTCATGTTATATATGCAGTTCAATCCAAATAGACAAAATAATGATCTCGTCCAAAAGTTCTCAATGCTATGTGTAATGTCCTGGATAATCCACAACTGTCCATACGTTTTGTTGGTCCTGAGCAGTTTAACTGTCTACTGTTCTTCAGAAAAATAAACCATAAACATTATTTGGTTTGGTCTGCATATTTGAACCCTCCCCAACAGTGATTGTATGATTTTGAGATCCGGAGACAACTGGGAGACTCATACATAACTTTTATAGACTACAGTATAAGGTGAAAACATTTAGTGAGGCTAAAGAATGCACAGTGAAAAATGCACTCATGCATTGTACAGTATGTTACATATTTGCATATTCTGCAAGGGGTATGTAATTACATGATTATATCATATTATCTAAAATATATATATGGCTCCTTTCAAGATAATACACAGCGCAATGTCATTCTACTTTCTGGAGCTAATGTACAAGAAATAATACATGCAAATGATTTATAGTGTTGGCTACCTTTAATTTACATTGACTTACATTAAAAATCTTACCCCCGGTTTCACAGACAAGGCTTAAGCTAGTCCCAGATGTCTCAGATCTTGCTCTCACATATCTTAAAACACGTCAGTGTCATCGTTCTGTGTTAAGATGCACACCTGTAATATTTTCATATAACCCATTTTTGTAAAAGTTGCTTAAATATCTTAATTTAACTAATGCCTAATCCTGGCTTAAGCTAAGCCCCGTTTGTGAAACCGGGCCTTAATGTGCTTTCTATTGACATAAAAACACTTTTGTGAGTTTCTTTTGATGTGGACGTCTTAACGTAGTAATAGTTATAAACAGCACACACACATATAGCATGTAAACAAATCTTTTATTTTGGATGTGATTAATTATTTAACGGCACTCATTTTTACCCTCAAGTGTTTTTAAGATGCCTAAACCCACCGCGTTGTCATTTTTGTAGATACCCAAGAACTAAATAGACAGGATTGCATTTATGATATGATTGAACCTGCAAACACCAACCAAGCAACAACCGCCTAACAGTGGACTAAAAATCACTGACAACACAGGCCAACTTGGCATGGTGCTCTTACAAACACACAACTTTTCATTTTAAGAGACATTACCTGATGTGGATTATTGCGATGTTTTTATCAGCCTCATTCTGACGGCACCCATTCACTACAGAGGACCCATTACTGAGCAAGTGATGTACTGCTTTACTGCTTTACTATGTACTGCTTTATTGTACATGCAATTCCCATGTTAAAATAAACACTACTGCAAATTGCCTGAAGGTGAGTACATTTTTACAACTTATTTTGGTGGACTGTTCCTTTAAGATGTGTTGCCACACCCACCAAAATAACCACGCCCCTTCTCTAGTATGAGGGAACCTGAAGGTTTTCGCAACCTTCAGCTGCATTGTTGCCCTCATTATGCCGGGATTATAGTCAAAGACGGTTAAGAAAAGCTCCAAAAATCCATTTATAACAATCTCGAGAACCTGAGAAAGGGCAAACCTTCTCAAACCACATTCTTGGAGACAAAAGCAAAGCAGGATTTACAAACAAAGGTCGCAGAACAAAGAATACTTTGAAGAGCTTCGATTACATCATGGAAGTGTGCCTGAAATGTTGCTTATGTCTGGTTCTGAGAAGGTCAATGGTTGGTTCTGACGCATCTAATTTCCAAATAATTTTGACAATGGATCATGAAACCTACCTGAGAGATATAAGGCTAACACCTTCCCGAACTTTGACTATCCTATCTTTCCTCTCCTATTTCAAAGAACCAAATGCAGCCATTCCCAAAAAAAGATACAGTGCACCATTCCCAGACATGAGCAATCTCACTGCTCTATTTATTTCCAGAACGAGTCAGGCTGACATGTAGAAGCTTGATCTGTGTAATATCCCTCCTACAGCTACATTCACAGCGTTACATACATGCTGTCGTAACAAACGACCTCGGCAGAATTACACTGGGAATCCCTTTGTGGGTGGGCTTTGAAACGGTGGAGATTCATTCTGGCACAGTTAAACCTAAATGGGATCCTGTCAGTGTCCACAGGAGCTCCTGACAAGGATGAAACTGATTAAAGAGGCAACGCCATTGAGCACACGGCCCAAGATGGATGCTGCCTGTAATGACTTCATATGAGCCACCATCACTCAGGGGCTCTGGGGACGACCTCCAGTCACCATTTACCAAGAAACAGTCTCCATGGTGCCGTGCCATTGACAGTGAAGCTTTTAGTGGAGGATAAAGAAGGTCAGGTGACAGCCGAGACTGCCGTTGCATTAGCTGACAATGAATTTCTAACTGTAGGCCTACATGGAGAAGAGATGCAGCTGGAGTTAATAAAGATAAAGTACATGAGAAATGAATGACGGAAATTGAAAATGGCACACAATCATTACTCCATGATGGTGGATCACACGCAATATAATAGTAACAATGCAAATGTAGTCTGTCCGGATTATACATATATAACATAATTTACTTATTCAAAATAAGTAAATGCATAAGAAAGCATGTGATTTCAGATGCAGAAAGACAGCACTGATGATATATTCGTTGAAAGGTATTAAATTAATAGCCTTTTTTTATTTACAATAAAACGGCTAAATTGCATGTACAAAATACAAAAGCATTGCATATTACATTAAAATAAAATACACAACATAACACACTTGATGTTATAATTATGGCTCGCAACTCATCCATACAAATTTATATCAAAGTGTGGAAAATAGTAATATTATTATTAGCCTAATACTTGCAAAATATAAACTATATAGTCCAGCTCTCTATATATTGTTGGCTGTATATCCAACTTTACCTGTATACAAAAGTATACTGGTTTAATAAGTAAAATACTGTGGGCTGAGCTATATTAAATTTTAGTAGCCTGAGCCTTGACTTGTTAAATTCACATTACAATTTAATTTGTGACTTAAGCTATTCTGTACAAAATGTGTGGTATACTTAATTAACTAGAATAAATCTATTTTTTATTTGTTTTGTCCCGTGTCAAAACTATTTTTCAACGCTATACAAGTCGGCGCCATAGCGCCAGGGCGTTGATAAGGTTTTAAGACTTTTAGCATGTTGCTATGCAGTTGCTAAGCTGTGTTGGTGGGTTACTGGCCCGAGCACCAACAAACGCGCCTAGCTCAGGTTCCTACTTCGGCGTATTTCATCATCAAAAATCGTAAGTGTTTTAGTTTTAGCAATGCCACTCAAATATCTGTACCTGTAGCACATCAAGTGAGTTTAGACGTCGAGGCGTTAAGAGATATTTTCAGTGTATATATTTGTGTGTGATACATTCAAACGCCACTAGTGGTTTGCTGCACTCCAAAATGTTGTTAATTTGCTTTTGCGTGTTAACAACAAGTGCATGAGGAGGTTAACGTTGGTTAGGTTAGGTTAATTAATACGAGTAATGGATTTTTATGAATGAAGCACGCAGTTTTATTAGTTGGTTTTCAATGGCACGTGAAAAACGGTTGTTATTTTGTTAACTCACCATCTCCTGACTTCAGATGAAAACGCTCACCTGACACGCACACGTCTGCGCGCGACCGTAAGACATTTACGTACAGTAGATGATTGCGTGAACTGATCCATAGTTCCATGCCTCTTTGCTGCGTTGCGTTCATACACAAGACAATTGATCATTTAATGACGCAACTGTTCTATTGACTTTTTTATTTTATTTGGGCGTGCCTGTTAAATATGTGTAAATATGCTTTATATACACTACCGTTCAAAAATTTATTTAATGGTTTTTTTAATATGTTCATCAAGGCTGCATTTATTAAATTAAAAATCAAGAAAAAACATAAAAAAATTTATATTTTTAGTTTTCTGTGTGAATATATTTTTAAATGTAATTTATTCCTGTGATACAAAGAATAAGAAAGAATAAAAATGAACTGATCCCAAACTTTTGAACAGTAGTGAAACAGTAAACTACTGTAACAGTAGTTTTGAGCATTATTATCCATTTTAAATAGATGTTTCTCTTTTTAATATTTTAATGATTAAAGAATCCTAAAAAAACTATGAAGCAGCAACAAAAAACAAGTGTTTCCAACACTGATAATAAAACATCAGCATATTAGAATGATTTCTGAATGGATCATATGACACTGAAGACTGGAGTATTGATG
>JAUCMT010000068.1:21327840-21338256 GCA_032357475.1 Enteromius thamalakanensis
ACAGCTGGACTCAAATGAAGGTGTAGAACCATCTCAAGGATGATCAGAAGAAATGGACAGCAGCTGAGTTAAATATACGAGTGGCACAGGGGTCTGAATACTTAGTATAAAAAAATTATACTTTCCGTACCCACTGTATATTGTGCTTAAATGATAATGTCTTAATTTTATCTCAACCCCCCACTGCATTTAGTGTGTCAATCCCCTCTTAACACTTCTGAAAATTAACCATGATTTTACCACAAAATAAAGTAAAAAAACAAGGCTATATGGTAAACACAAATAGTTTTTTTCTACACTAATCATAGTTTAACCATGGTATTTGTGGTTATATAAATGGTAATAAATAAAACATTGAGAGATATGTCCTTCTTGCTCATTACTCTTTGCCACGAGCCAAACATACAGAGAACAGCTGCAGTGTGCGGTCACAAAACAAACACATAACCATATGAATGTCTCGCCAAGATCAAATAACATTTACATTTATTAATTTGGCAGATGATTTTATGCAAAACAACTTACAAGGAATAGTACAACACAAGCATTTACTCGCTCGAATAAAGTGTTTATCTTCTCTCGTCCCAAACCGAGACCAAAAAGATAACCTGTTGTTCACAATTCACTTTATTATTCAAAAGTACAGGACACATATTTGAAAATTCAAAGGTAAGGCAATTAACTTACGTTATTATTTATTAGTAATTCTCGGCGTGTAACACCGCCCCCCTGTGGCTTTAAATATTAAATAAAAATGAAACTATGAAAAAAACACCTGAAGCACAAAACAACTCAATTCAAAACAATATGTGGTTACAATGTACTTTCTCATGGCACTTTGTGATCACTGTGAAAAATGTAAAGCGCAGGTATGAGACAAAACAATTCACATTTTACATCAATCTCCAAGTCATACAGTGAGTTTGAGGAGTATGACAGTGACATGCTGTACGCGAAGCAAAAAAAAAAAAACCATATTACCTCAGAATCAAGCCTGACTCAGTCAAGCTGTGTTATGATTGTTTTCAAGTCAATATACACTGATTGTAAACAGAATACTTAACATAAGCTGATATTCTGACTCGGCAAGACACTCAAATATACAGTAAAAAACACTACAGACACAAGCTCACCGCCCGAGCACAATTGCGTGGCATATAATGTAATTCAATACTAATATATATTCATACTGTGTGTATATAGAGGCTATAACCATCAGAGAAGAAACCCGGAAACCACGGAACACAAACAAACATAGACTGGAATAATCAGACACACTGGGTACTGTACACACCTGGATTAATAAGTTTATAAAGCAGAAACGTATTACTCTGATGCACCTCAGCGGTATTTGGCTGTATATTCCTGACTAGAAAGCGAACAGGGGTCTGGGGGAATCGGACACATCAAAACAAAGCAGGTTTCATTCACACGCGTCTTTGTGCAGGAGCGTCTGTCGTCTGGAGCCGGTCACATGAGGCCGCCGCAGCAGTTGGACTTCTGCTTCTGGGACTCGATGTAATCATGGATCTTGAACTTGGGCTCGTGAGGCTGCTGGATGTTTCTGTGCTTGAGTTCTCTGTGTGAGAGAAATAAAAGAGAAGACGTATTCATCAGCTGCAGCGTAACAGAAGTTCAAGGCAAACTCTGAATGATGGCTCGACAAAGCCTTAAAAAACCTTGAATAACTTGTGAAAACAAAGTGCGCTTATCTCTACTGAATGTGAACTTGTAGTGTACTTGAGTATGGTTTTTGAAAAAAACTACTTGTAGATAAAATAGCTTTATTTATTGAGTGCATTAAAATGCTTTGTTATGGTGCAGCTTTACAATGAAGTGTATTTGCGTCAATTAAAGTTTTACTCTAAAATACTTTTAAAATCCTTTTAATCAATTTTTGCTGATCTATTTAATATTACATTTAAATTTAATACATTGTAAATGTACTTAAGTGCAACTTTGCTACCAACGTGCAATTAAAATGATGTTTCTATAAAAATTGCATATTATATTATAGTTTACCATAAATGCATTCTTCAGCACACTTAAAGCATATTTTACAGACAATAGAGGTATTTTTTTTATACTTTATATGTAATTATTACAATATTAGCTATATATATATAAAATATGTAAAAGAGTTATGCATATACCTCTATATTGTCTGTAAAAAATGGTTTAACCCATGCTTTAACTTTGCAACACACTTTAACCATGTTTTACAGGCAATAGAGTATTGTATTTGAAATACTAATTATTATGTAAAGTATAAAAAATAACCCTAAATTGTCTGTAAAATATTTTTTAAGTGTAAATTACCCAATGCACTTTTGGTAAACTAAAATATAATTTAATGCAACTATTATAATGCGAAATTGCATTTAATATATAATTAACTATAATACAATCAATCTTTATTATATTAATATCAAATTAATATGCAATTAAGCGTCTATTATTAAAATTGTGTGGTTGGCAAACTAGGGTGAAAACATTTATTATTTGTTACTTTGAAACGCTTTTTATATTTTGTCAGATACAGTAATTACAAAGAAATGGCAAGTAACACACTGAATTTAAAACTTCAACTAAAATTTACTGTTTTATTTTAAAATATCTATCATTTTACACTGTGTATGTGGTTGCTAATATGTTTGGTGGGCTGTCATGGCATTATTGGTCAACACTAAAAGAGTGTTTAACGCTCATTTTAATCTGTATACAAGCAATAGTTATAGTCACGCTTGTAAAATTCACTTAAGATTTCGAATATTTTAAGAACGTTCTTAAACCTTGCTATGGCATGGAAAGCGAGTTCCACATTGACTCCGGTCTTGGCACTGGTCTCCATGAAAGGAACTCCATATTCCTTCGGTAAAGAAAAAGCAGAGTGTTGCAGTTAAATAAATTGCGATGTTTACCAATCATTTGTAATAGCATTTACACTCATACCTTAGCCAGCTTCTCCCCTTCTTCATGTGAGATCACCCTCTCAGCGGCCATGTCTGACTGCACCAACACAATTACATTTTAATATTAAACAGCTATTTATTGGTGCATTTGGAAATTAACCAATAACAGTGAGAACAGTCAATATCTTCTATCCGCTGTTCGGATATTACATTGCATTCTGGGTTAAGACTGACATATTACAGTCTGAAATATTATATATTATACATGTAGTAAATGGTACAATTTGTTAAAAAAAAATTGCAAATGTGTTTCATGTTTTATATGATATTTGACACATTTTATGACTCGTGTAGTATGATATAGGAGAATATGGAGCTCATACTGGAGGAGGAAAACTACTAATCTCATCATAGGAACAAAAACTGAGCAGAAGTATGTAATTCAGTGCAGCAAGAGAAATTCAATTCTGACAGCTTGTAATGTAAATCAATGAGATCTTTATAACTTGGAAAGCTGGCCTAGTTTACTTTCACTGTAAATGCATTACTCCAAACACCAGGGGAAGAGCGCAGGTATTCTGTGGCAACTGCATAATGACACCAATGCTGATAAAGCTCATCCCAACAAAGCCTACTGCATCATATTTGATAGGCAAATACCCAAGCGCTCTAAATGAACATGAAGAAAACGCCTGAAAAACCTGTTGTACACAATGTCTTCTGTTGTCTGATGGATAATAATACTTTTTTAGCAAGTGAAAAGCCTGCTTCAGATTGTGATACGTGTTATAGAATCTTGTAAAAATGTACAAATGTAAAAACTTTTATAGTGTTGTTAATATTTATCTATTTATCTCTCCATCATTGCTGTATTGCACTGCATCCTATGTTTATAATAAAATCTATTAAACTTTGATCATAAAACCAAATATTTAAAAACCTTTCTTAAGACATCATTTGAAGACATTTGAAGTATACTGCATTATGAAAGTCGGTTACACATGGTTAACGACAAGATATTGTAATTTTAACAACAAGGCTTTCTGGCTCCATTAGGGGGGGCTATCTAATCCAGTGCAAAACCAGTAACACCAGAACACACCCTAACCACACATCAACAGATATAAGATGACCAAAGGTGGTAAACACGCTAGTGTCTGATATGAAATCACACATTAAGACACAAAAGGTAAAGAAGCATAAAAGACATAAAAGAAAAACAGTTCTCCCTCCTCCTCTTTATCTGTGTGTGTGTGTGTCTGCATGTACAGTTAAATATTATTTGCACCTTTCAAGAGGGCCTGCTTTTTTTCTCATCACTCCTTTCAGAAAGTCCCACTTACCTTGTTGCCAAGCAACATGATGACCACATCCTTCTGTGCATACTCGTAGATTTCAGTCAGCCAGGCCTGCAAAAAAAAGAAAAGAAATAAAAACACTTTGAAGGACACGTAACGCATCTGCAGTAAAAATGCATGTCATTTCACAACCCACGCTATGAGCAGGGAGGAAATGACAACATCTAATATGTGCTGATCTAAAACCGTCTGGTAGTGCTTGTTGGTCTTACTCTGATGTTGTCGAAGGAGGACTTTCTCGTGATGTCATAGAGCAGCAGCAGAGCTGTAATGGAAAGCACAGCATGTTCAGATCACAGCGAATGATTCAGAGCTCAGCTTTATAGTAATTAAACACCGACTCAAAAGTCTGCCGTGTTCTTCGGGGCTTGTGACTGTACAAACCTGACTGCAGTGATCTCCCACAGAGACTCAAACTCAATCGAAGGCACTACTGAGAGACCCGTTCTTACACTGATATACAAGTAGCTAGTTCACGTATCAGTGTGTCCCATGGGGTGACAGAAAAATCTCACACTCTTTAACACAGACAATAAACCTCTCTCGTGGTATATGTTACTCTAAGAATGAAGATTTTTCTCATGTTATTTTTGACCCTTGACCACAAAACCAGTCTTAAGTCGCTGGGCTATGTTTGTAGTGATAACAAAAAATACATTGTATGGGTCAAAATTATTGATTTTTCTTTTTTGCCAAAAAAAGGATAAAGAGAAGATCCTGTTCCATCAAGATATTTAATCAATTTCTTACTAAAAATATATTACAACTTTTTTGATTAGTAATATGCATTGATAAGATCTTCATTTGAACAACTTTAAAGGAGCCGTATGTAAGACATTTATTGTAATAATCATAAAATGTCTCTGTTATGTTCAACAGGCATTAAGAAAACATGTTAATTAAAAGTACTTATATCACTGACAGCAGTCGTACAGCCTGGATATTCTCGTTTAAAAAGAGCAGTTGCAGCCCTCAACTGATGTTTTTGTTGTCATTCTTTGTTTTGGTCTGAACCTCCATCTATCTCCCAATCACGAAGTCAGTAGTGGTCAGGTTGCCTGATCTTCTTTAAAGTGATGCGACTACAGTAGCAAACAAAAAAAATGTCTAACATTTCGAGTACGAAACCTAACTCTAGTCAACGGAGAGGGGGAGACACCACTCAACAGTATTTTGAAAGTGATTGCAGTACCAGTTTTGGCCATTTCTTACATACGGCTCCTTTAAAGGTGAGTTTTTATATTTTTCTGTACCCTCAGATTCCAGATGTTCATATAGTTGTATCTCGGACAAATATTACCCTATCCTAACAAATCATACATCAATGGGAAGCTTATTTATTCAGCTTTCAGATCATGTACAAATCCTAATTTCAGAAAATTAACACTTACGACTGGTTTTGTTGTCCAGGGTCACACCATAGAACACAGTGCTATTTTTATTTGGCAACTACCCATATGGTATATATTCATATCTGCCCATTTAAATGCAGGTGGTGAATTATCAAATTATTAAATGGATACCAGCTCTCCCTATACCTACTCAATACCATTATTTTTTTATTATTATTATATAATTCTTATTGAAAATAAATTCCTTTATGATGTGATATGAGATTTGAAAAGAGAGGGAAAAATGCGACAAAAACACTATGCACTTCACCATCTTGACCACTGGAGGCATTTTTAGATATTTGTCTTTTGTGATGTTGTCTAGCCAATCACGCTCTTGTGGGCGGAGCTAGTGTAAATAGCCTCTGCCAACAAGACAGCCTATTTGCGCTTAGTGTAAACAGACATGCCAATATAGATGTTTAAACACACATACACATTTGGATTTAAACAGGTAAATACATAAGATTTAATGACTTGGAATGACTTGATGTTTCTGGAATGTGTTTGTCTACAATTTTTCTTTAACCCTGTAATATAAACGCACTATACATGTACATAGTCTGCTTTACAGAGTGGTTTGACTTTCCCATTGTCAATACAAGACGAATGCAACACTTGATGGATTTTTTTTTTACTGTTCTATGATATTAAAATAAAAGTACAAGGCTATCAAAGCTAAAGGTGCTCTATCAAGTAGTTGACTGGAACTTTTTTTGGACAGGCGTAAAAATAACGGTAATAACAGTAACGCAAGGCCCTAAATGACTTGACTGCTTTAAAAAGACTTGTAATGAAGTGAAGGAAGCATATTTACCCTGAGCGTCTCTGTAGTACGCGTGAGTAACACTGCGGAACCTCTCCTGACCAGCCGTGTCCCAAATCTACAAGAGAGGAGTGTTAACAGGTGAAGCATAGAGGTCATGAAGGGGTACATTTAGGACACTTGACTGGGGGGGAAAAAAATGTCCCAATTAAGCTAAATTGACCTTATATATCAACATGAACCACACGTCTGAAATGTGTAATTTTTCCAAATCCGTTTTAGAAAAGGAGAAACCTGAAACCATCACGAATAATTTGTTTTGGGATTTCGTCCTGATGTAATAAACCTGATCTTTGAACAGGCAGGAGGGCATCCAAATTGAATTCTGTGAAGAAAATGCGCGCGGCGGTTGCCTGTGCAAAACACACCACCACATGCGGTCTGGCTGGTTGCTAGGGCATTCCTAGGTGGTTGCTAAGGTGTTATCTGTGATTTCCAAGTCAAGAGTTCACTCTAGAGTCTTTATGACATTCTGTTCGGTAGATACAAGCTTGGCTCCTTCCAGTGTTGGGAAAAGTTACTTTTTAAAAGTAATGCATTATAATATTGCATTATAAAGTAGTTGTTTGTTTCTTTGTGTCAGCTGAGCTGGGCTTGCTCATTCATTTTTAATACCAAATGCCAATCCGCCCAACAACATGGAGACAGGAGAGACATCTCGGAATAAATGGGAAAAACAAAAGAACTTGGGTTACTAATCAGAAATAGCAGCTCGTATTTTCTTGTAAATTAAAAAAATTATCTATTACTTTAGTCGTTACTTGAGAAAAAAAAAAAAAGTGTAATGCATACTGTGTTTTATCTGTAATGCATACTGAGTCACTTTAAAGCTATGGGTAATCTGTTTTACCCTCCAGCAGGTGAATATCTGATCTTAACCGCTGTCGGATCAAGTTGCACAATATGAGACTTTACTATAGTGCTGTCAAATGATTAATCGCGATTAATCGCATTTGAAAAGGTTTTTGTTTACATAATATATTTATGTGTACTGTGTATATTTATTATGTGTGTATATATATATATATAAGTTATGTTTATATATACACATAATAAATACACACAAAAACTCACAGTTAATGACGATTAATCGTTTGATTACATTATTCATGCCTATGTGATGAATAGAACAGGACAGGAGTTCAATACAGGACACAAATCAATGTAAATAAAGGGTTACTCCACCCCAAAATGAAAATTGTGTCATTAATCATGTGTCATCCCCCATGTACTTTCAAACCTATAAAAGCTTTGTTCATTTTGGGTACGCAATTGTTTTTGTGACTGTACTATTGACTGCCAAGTAAACAACACTGTCAGGTCTAGAGAAGTATATAAAAGACATTGTCATTTTCATATTTTATAAAGTGGCAAGAATACTTTTTGTACATCCAGACAAAAATGTCCAACAATTCGTCTCTTCTCTGTCTCTCCACATTACCTTAGCATCCATTTTGGAGAATATCCGCTGGACGCAAACCATGTACTGTACGCTGTTCTGTGTCAGCCTCAACACAATTTATACAGTATTTTATATAGTTTTCGGTCAAATCAAAGATCATAAAAATAAAAACACCACCACAGAAATCACATCCTTGTGTTGTGGCTGACACGATAGCATCTGTCCAGCAGATATTCTCCAAGCTGGCGCTACAGTTATGCAGCGACCCACAGCTTATACGAATAATTTTTTTCTTCACATACAAAAAGTATTTTCAAAGCTTCGTAATGTAACAGTTGAACCAGTGATGGCAGATTGAGTATTCAGAAGACGTCTTTCGTACTTTCTTCACCTTGACGGTGTTCATTCCTTGGCAGTCAATGGAAGTGCCTCCTGGTTTTCATCAAAATGATCTTTAATTGTGTTCTGAAGACAAACTACGCTTCTAGGGGTTTGGAACAATGTGGGGGGGGGGGATGACTAATGACGATTTTTATTTTGGAGTGGATTAACCCTTTAATAGTGATGCTTACCTGAAGTTTGACTTTCATGTTATCCACAGTCACCACCTTATTCTACAGGCGGTAGGAAGAAGAAACACCCATTAAAACACTCAGGAAACCACATTACTCTTTCTTTTTCACAAATGAAAGACTAAATAATGAACAGTAAACAGTTTGTTATTCAAGGAAATCACGCACGACCAAATAGGAAAACAATTTAGCTACTACTAAACTAAGATCTCTAACTGTGCAATTTAGCTTTTGTGTGGCCAGGCTCTCAACACAGACTTAATTATATAGTGCGGATGAAATAACAGACCAGCTCCCTACTTAATTTCCTGTTGACGTCAGCCGTTACATCCTTTGTGAACTAAAGGTTTTAAAAATCGCACCTTCTGCACTGAGAGGACCAGACTTATCAGATGTTTTCATGCACCAAATGGCAGCGCAATCAGAGACGTCAGTCACACAAATGGAAGTGAGAATTTCAGAGATAAGTAATTATCATCCGCAGACATTCACATACAGGCACCCATTTACGCCGACCAATCTTTCAATCCTGAATATCTGCACAGCGACAGCAGTTAATGCTGACGGATCAAAAACGTAGGCGTTTAAAGCCAAAGTGTGTCATTTTTTCACCACTTTCTCAGCTTAACACGCAGAGAAAACACAAAGTAGTTTGATTTGTAGATGCCACCGGTTATACAGAAGCGGCGCCCTTCAACTTGTGTTATCATTTGCTCTCTCTCCTGTTGCTGATGATGAAAAGTGCTTATGTGGTGGACTACACGGAGCAATCGTAAATCACGAAAACACACTTTGGCCGCTTACTCCTTCCAGGAAGTTCTGCATAAATTAAACGGGAGCAGAGCACAAAGCAATTTGAGGAGAACATTAACCGGTTCAATAAGAACGCAGGTATGTCTCCATTGTTCCTTCGATCAGCAACGCAGATCTGACTTGAATGAAAACAAATCTTTTTCTTGACAGAAGTGTGCTCAGCAGAGCTCACGTGTCTCCTTGTTTCTCCAAGGGCAAGCCAACCCCGAAGCTGCAGAGTAAGATAAAATGAAATCCACTGACAGAACTGCAGCAATGATTTGGGTTGGGAATTGAGAATTGGTTCCATTTCAGAACTTTTTGGTTTTTAAATTACATTCGGTTCCGTTAACGGTTTTTGAGCTTATCCACTTCACTTCCACTCTTCCTATACAATATTTTTGCATTTGCACTCAGAAAAAAAAAAGGTAGCTACAATTTTCTTCTCCAGATGGAATAGCTGGATCTTTACCTTTCGCATTTTTGGGTTTCTAATAAGTAGTAGTCATCATAGTTAGGTGAATTTCTATAGTACTTATTTGGAAAACATAATGACAGCCTTTCTATAACTACAAAAGATGAAAAATAGAGAGAGATCAGAAGAAATGAGGTAAAATTGTTCATCTCTCGCCGTGGTATTTAATTGGTAGGTATGAAGACACAAAGCATAGGGCTATAAATGCAGATTAAAATGAGCTAAATTAAAGTTTCAAACGTTGGTAGATGTGCAATATGGAAATATGTCTGTGAAAAGACTCCACTTTTTCGAAAGTACATGCAAATTGTTTACAGCATAATCTGCACTAGTTAAACCAGTAATAAAGACATAGTGAACGCTTTGCTTTGTACGTTATGAACACAAAACCGACATTTAAAAATACAAATTTTAAGTACATAACGATGCCGTCAGCTGCTTAAATACTTTTGAAGAAATTTACTGAACGCTGAAATCCTGCAAAAATATATAATCAAAACTCACTATACCAATCACAACCAATTGCCTATTTCCATTGCCTTTCCACTTTGTTCACGATAAATAAGGGATTTACAGTAAGTGAGAGATCTGAATGAAACTCCAGAGTTTTGATATATATGTTACCGGCAATGTGTGAAATCCGGCATTCTATAGAATGCCTGACGGTTTTAGGCAAAGTGTGAAATAT
>JAUCMT010000068.1:21350920-21364821 GCA_032357475.1 Enteromius thamalakanensis
TGGATGGATGGATGGATGGATGGATGGATGGATGGATGGATGGATGGACAGACAGACAGACACATAAACAGACACACACATACAGATGGATGGATGGATGGATGGATGGATGGATGGATGGATGGATGGAGAGACAGACAGACACACACACAGATGGATGGATGGATGGATAGATAGATAGATAGATAGACAGACAGACACATAAACAGAAACAAACACACACAGATAGATGGATGTATGGATGGATGGATGGATGGATGGATGGATGGATGGATGGATGGATGGATGGATGGACAGACACATAAACAGACACATAAACAGACACACACATACAGATGGATGGATGGACAGACAGACAGACACATAAACAGACACACACACACACACAGATGGATGGATGGATGGATGGATGGATGGATGGATGGATGGACAGACAGACAGACAGACAGACACACACACACACACACACACACACACACACACAGATGGATGGATGGATGGATGGATGGATGGATGGATGGATGGATGGATGGATGGATGGATGGACAGACAGACAGACACATAAACAGACACACGCATACAGATGGATGGATGGATGGATGGATGGATGGATGGATGGATTGATGGACAGACAGACAGACACACACACAGATGGATGGATGGATGGATAGATAGATAGATAGACAGACAGACACATAAACAGACACACACACACACACACACACACAGATAGATGGACGGATAGATAGACAGACACACACACACACACAGATAGACGGATGAATAGATGGACGGATAGATAGATAGATGGATGGATGGATGGATGGATGGATGGATGGATGGATGGATGGATGGATGGATGGATGGACGGACGGATGGACAGACAGATAGACACATAGATAGATAGACAGACACATAGATAGATAGAGAGAAAGGATGGTGGTGGTCACCTTGTGCATGATCTCTTCATTGTAAGTGAGGAGGAGTGTGCTGCTGGACGGTGTGTGTCCGTCCTCTGTGTCTGTGTCCACTGGAGAGGAGCCGTAAGCGCTGTCAGGATAAGCAGGCTCTCCCTGCTCCACCGGCTCCAGCTCTGAAGTATTCTCCATCATCAGCAACATGTGTGAGGCGCTTCTCAACAGCAGATCTTTGACAGTCATTGTGACTTTTCCTCACTGACTCGCTCGTCTCAGAGATGTCACACCGTCTCTTACCCTGTCTCTGATGTGCAACGATGACTCAGAGATTCTTATAACCTGATGAAGTTTACACTATTAAATATTTAACAGTAGTGCTTCCTGTGGCGTGCAGTACAGGACATGTTCATGATTATAGTAGTGTACACAACTGTGCTCACTGTAGCAAATCATTTTGGGCCGTTCCTGTTGTGTTGAACGTATTGAATTACATATGAAGTTTTAAAAATGAATATGATTACATTTTAGTGTAGAAAGCTTTGCTAAAACTTAAGTGAGGGCACCATCAACGTTTCTCAACCCAGGTCCTGGGCGCCCCCCAAAACTGCACATTTTACATGTCTCCCTTATGAAACACCAATTTGAGGTCCAGGAGTTTCTACTAAAGAGCTCATGAGTTAAATCAGTTGTGTCTGATTAGGGCAGCGGTGGGCAAATTAGATCCTGGAGGGACGATGTCCTGCAGAGTTTAGCTCTAACCCTACTCAAACACACCTGCCTGTAAGTTTTTAGTGATCTTGAAGACATGGATTAGGGAGATACAAAACATTTGCAGTGTTGGGGGTGCGCCCAGAACCAGGGTTGAGAAACACTGCCCTAAGTGAAGGACTGACAGCTAGCTTTTTAAAAGGAGAAATTGTACACTTTTAACCACTAAATGAGCTAATTCTAAATTTGATGCCTGCTACAGGACTCAAAAAAGTTGGCACGGGGGCAGCAAAGGACTGAAAAAGCAAGAAATTTTGAAGATTCAGTTGGGAGAACATGTAGCAACTAAGTTAATTAACATTAGGTCTGCAACACAGAATTTTGTGAGATCAGGTTGGTAAGGGACAAGGCAGAAGACCTTTGTTGGATGCCCATGGTCTTCAGGGCCTCAGATGCCACTGTATCACTCATCATCATGTTTCTGTCATTGACATTTCTAAATGGGCCCAGGAATACTTCCAGAAACCACTGTTGGTAAACACAATCCGTCATGCCAACTAAAGCTATCATGCAAAAAGGAAGCCACATGTGAAGATGGTCCAGAAGCCCTGTCCCTGTCGTGTCCTGTGGGCCAAGGCTCACAAAAATTTCGAAGTGAAAAAGTGTTCTATGGTCAGATCAGTTTAAATTTGACATTTATGATTGACGCTGTGTCCTCTGGGCTTAAAAGGAGGGATATCTTCCAGCATGTTATTATGTTCAATTCGAAAGCCAGCATTTCTGATGTTATTGGGGTACATAAGAGCATATAGTGTGGGCAGCTTGTTACAAATAAATGACTTCGTAGTAGAAGAGTCCGGGTGCTGAACTGTCTATTCACATTCTGCACAGGTGGGTAGTGACCAGCTTGTATGCCAGAAGAAAAAACAGGAGCAAGAAACAAAAAATAGAGAATAGAACATTTTGTGAAATCCGCATTTGAACTCAAACAGGCTGTTTATCAGCTTATCAAAAGTTGAAGACCACAGCATTAAAAAGATAAAATCTCCACAAATATATGGCTTTGATGTCATCAATCTTTAGGCAGTCCCACTGTGACGATCTCCTGTTAGTAAAGGCAAAAAGTCTTTCTGTCTTTGAAGATGGCAGGATTGTTGAGCTGGATTGCAACGCTCAGTCGCTATCAAAGTTGAACTCAGTACGACAGTCATTTTACATTTCTTAAAAGATTCTGAGAGTTATGGGATGAAAAAGTAGAAGGCTGTCCGTGAAGATACAGGCTGACAATCCAATCCAAATTATGATGTTATGATGCTAACTGCAGCCCAGTAAACGCAAGACGGCAACTGTGAGAGAAGAGCTTCAAGAGCAAGAAACATCTTCAAAGGCCACATCTCCTCAACCGCCACAAACTTGCCCATTTGGAATTTACATGGGACATGGGACAAGTTTTATCCTCTGATAAGAAAAAATTAAGCCTGGATGCTCTTGATGACTTCCAACTTTACTGGCATGGCAAGCAGACCCCACTGGAGAGGTTTTCTATGTGGTACAGTGGAGGAGACTCCATCATGATTTGGATGGATCTTCATGTTATGCAGGGCATCAAACGGCTGCTGGCTATGTGCACATGCTACTGGGGCCGCCCTCTTTACTGAGAGCTCTTGTCTGCATGGTCTTTTGTCAGATTTAACCTTTTTAAGCTCTGGTCTTAAACTTTTGATCACCAGAGTTTCCTTATTAGCATGTTTCTAGCAGAACACCACGAGATACATAACATCAAAAAATGACCCTAAAACGTGTAAATGCAACTATATGATTTTTTGCTGACTCCAATTTTTGACCGGTGTAAGCTTTAGTAAAATGTAAAACAAATTAAAAGTGTGTACATTTGGGGAAATTAGCAATTCATTTGTAACCCTATCAACAAACAAATAAAACATGACAAAGTGACTTGATTTCACATCTTTATTGTGCCGTCATGTGTCATCTGTTGCTGCCCGTTGGCCCTAAAAAGGGTCGGGTTCAACGCGTCTCGAACTTTCAGGTTAAGACTGATGTCCACAGCCCAGAGACCGAGTGAGACTGATGATGAGTGTAAAAACAAAAGCTGAAGCAGCATTCTCAAGTTCTCACCGACAGGTTAAAATATGATTTAAATACAAAAATAGCATTCATTCAATCAATTTCATTTTCACTTCTTTCTTTTGATACCACAAAAGCTTCATCGAAGCACGTACATGAAGATAAAAAGGACACTTTAAACCTAAAAAACTAAAACAAACAGTTTTCTGATCACTAAATCAAAACCTGAAACAGCCCCTTTGAAACACAGGGCACTTAAAATCTACCAAAAAAGAAGCATTGTATTTG
The DNA here is from genome assembly GCA_032357475.1 of Enteromius thamalakanensis. Classification (NCBI taxonomy): domain Eukaryota; kingdom Metazoa; phylum Chordata; class Actinopteri; order Cypriniformes; family Cyprinidae; genus Enteromius; species Enteromius thamalakanensis. The sequence goes on from JAUCMT010000068.1 coordinate 21,354,919, forward strand.
CCAAATAAAAGCAGCATGTCGCACAAGACACATTTGTTTGAACTTATGTTTCCTATTGTCTGTGAAAGTGAGAAAGCAAAACAGCACACGTAAATGGACAAACGTGGGCGATTGAAAACAGTAACAACCAGCTATGACACATTGAAACAGATTTTATTCCAATATGAACTGTTTTCTGAATTTAAAGGGACAGCTCACTAAAAAAAAAAGTCAAAATGTGCCAAAACCTGAATTACTTACTTTCTTCAGTGGAACACAAAAAGAAGCCGAACATAAAAGCTTTTGAAGCTGTCAGGCTCTAAAAAAAGCACAGAAATACCTCAAGTCTATTTGACTCATACACTGCATTTAAAATCTGAAATTATACGATAGCTTTTTGTGGAGAACAGACTGAAGCTCACTTAAAATTTGAATATTCTCTTTCATCATTCCACACTTGTATGACTTTAATTCATCTTAGAAAAAATATATATACATTTTTAATGAAACCTCCATTGAAATTCCATTCAATCAACATTTTCAAGCTTCAAAAATGTAATGATAGTCGCAGTGACTGTAGTGGTAAAAACCCAATTTGATATGTTTTGTGCTTGCAAAGAAATGTTTGTTACGTAGCTGATTTTGCTATTGGGCTTGGGTCGTTTTTCTGGGGCTAAAGTGTTAATTTCTTGGATACCACAGCTGAAAGAAGTCAGTAAGAGTGCATTTCTCATGGAGATCAATGCGGAAGTGGTTTTATTTTGGTTGAATGGATTGTAAGAAAAATCGTTTAGGTTTCATTAAAAATGCACTTGCTTTTCAAAGATAAACCAAAGTTTCAAAGCTTTAGAACATCATAAGGACGAGTAATTGAAGGCCGAGTTTCCGGTTCTGGTTCAAAAAAGTTATTAATTGAAACTCTGCCTTTTCATCATGAAATGTTCATTTTTGCATATTCAAACTAGCTACATCAAGAAACTATAAGTTTGTTTTGATATTGACCGCTGGGTTTTTAATGCCAATTTAGCAATCCTCAATGGAAATGGGTAATATGTGCGCAATCAACTCAACCTCGAATGGAAGCATGTGATTTTTAGCTTAATTTTCAGAAATGAGACCAAATACCATTGGTTCTTGAGTGTCTCATAATTTGACAGAATGGTAGCTTTGTATATAGAAATTGATTTTTTTTAGATATAGAGGAGGAGGAGATTTTCAGAGAATAACTTTGTTTCTCGAGACTGGAAATATAGCAAACAAGCCATTTCCATTCATTCAATCGTCTGACCCATTGCTTCTTTTGTGCTCCATAGAAGAAAGTCAAAAAGTCTGAAAGGATTATGTGAAATATTCCTTGTTCATGGACATTGGGGCAGCTAGTGTAAGTCAAGTCTCCAGCTCTTGTGCTGTTCTGCACCGGCTTCAGTTCAAGAAAGAGTATTAAAAATGATTCGTAGTTGAGAACCAAACTGGTGGAAGACCAGAATTGAGTGTGAAATACCGTAACAAGGTATACAAGCAGAAGTGTATGCATGAGCGAGAGATCACAGACTGATCTTCAGCAGGGTCAGATCACCAGGCAGTCTCAAATATTTCAATCCACGTCCTCGTACTTTGCAATGTGTGTGCAGCTGAGCTAACGCTGCAGTAACAGATGAAGCAGGTCCTCCAGATGAAGTGTTTTTCAACTCAAAAGAACATTCAACGACGACATAAAGTCACATTATTACAAAACTCCGATTATTTCCTGACTGATGGCGTTCGTTAGTGTTTGTTTTGTTGCTGTATGCGCTGATTCCATGCAGTGCTGCATCTCCGAGCAGCTCAATCACGTCACGTGAGAGAATGTATCAACCCATTGGCAGAAATTCATGATGATTCTACAAGCTCCGCCTCCTCTGCTGAGACTCAGCCAATCGGGAGGGAGCTCTGTCATACAGTAAAGTGCACTTCTTCTGCTTCTGAAGTTTTGATATTAAATGCTTCAAAATAAGCATAGCGATACAGCCAGAGGACTCCAGCCACTTGCCTCCAACAGCTTCAAATACCAATTTTGACCACTGTTTTACAGAGGAATGCATTTGCATTTTTTTCCCGTAACAAAGAATCAAAGTGTAAAATCGAGATTTGGGTCTTTGTATCACAAACCCACACCGTAAACTATGTGCTAATAAGACTCCGAACCTTGTAACAACGTATTTAGATGACATCTGAACATAGATTTATAAAAGCAAGACTCATACATCTCCACTTCTGGTAGTCTTCTTGTGCAAATTTAAAAGGTTTGTTTTTCTTTTCTCACAGGTTCACCCTCAACCCGTTCCAGCCCTCAACAGAAGGTGCCTTGACTTGTAATGGGATGGTCTTGAAGACCACGACTCGTAAACATCACTCTTGTTGACTGTTCTCCGGGGGCCTTTGGCGCTCTGCTCTATTTGTTTGAGCTTGCAAGGCTACCTAATACGACCTGTTTTTTTGACTGGGCCCAGTTCTGATTTGGGGTCGGGGGACAAGGAACTCCAAGAGGTTTTGGTGCAGAGTCCTGTGGTGGGACAGGAGGAAGTCTGCTCAGAGCAAATGTCTCCTGTGACCCAGAAAGCCCCAACAGAGCTGTCCACCCAGGCCTCCAGCGGCTTTCCCACCAGGGAGGTCTTCTTCTGCGCCTCCTGCAGGGCAGGCTCACTGGGCGGCAGCTTCAACACATGGGCGAGCTGCTGGAAACTTTGCTCCAAATACACGTTACCCGGTGGACCTGCATGTACCCAACCGTGGTCTTCTGAAGAGAAGAGAAAAGAAGAGGAGAAATGTTAGTAGTTATTTGCATTCAGAAACAAACAGGAAGCTACAACAGGCAATAGTCAAATAAGTGCTGTATTATATTCAATGTATTCAATAATACATATACACAATAGCTGATTTGGTTGTCATAAACTCTCAAGTATGCTTTCTACACATATTAGAAGAAATAAGGGCCATTATTATGGACTATGTTGTCAATCATAGCCTTACAATGGCTGACGGGTGCAGCTAAATACTGGGAGATTTGTACAAATTTGTACTTTTGAAATGGATATATGGTATACATGAGAAGAGCAGCCTTCTGCAGTTCACCGACATGACATAAATACTTTTTTTACATACATTGAGTATGTTACTTACTCAATGAACTAAAAGGTATTGAGTAAGTAACAGGCTCTTGCAGGAAATCCATTGTGTGGTGCTGTTTGTACAGACCGTTTTCAGCAAAATCAAAGAGACTGAGAAAAACTTCTCATTTAAACAGAATTTCACGCTGATGTCTTACCTGTGCGTAGAGGCTCACGTCCCTTGAAGGCCAGAGGCATGACCAGAAACCGAGCTTCAGCAACACGTTCCCACAACCGCAGCACACGCACCGTCCATACTCCAGGCCTGAGGGGGCGCTGAAGCGGTGGCTTGTATTGCGTAAACTCTGCCTCGACGTCTATGCTGATGTCATAGGAGGCTGCTACTACGTGTGCTGGGTCAATCCACACTATGGTGGCGGTCAGGTTGGGTCCACGAGCCCATTTCTGAACTGCCACCGGCTCATCTAAAGGTCCCATCACTCCTCCGAAGTTACGGAAGATTCGCTCCTTTGGGTCCCATTCGGTTCCGACCTAGTATAAAACAGAATCCACAAAATATACAATGCTCAACAACTCTCTAAATACATGTTTGGTTTCTCTTTTTGGAAATGTTTCATGTATGCATTTAGAAGTCTTAGGCCACTAGTATTTTCACCATCAAAAAAAAAAAGTTATTAAGTTAAAGGTTATTTCTATTGTTGTGGCAAAAACTTCGGAGACTCTCAGTCAAGAAGAAGGGTAAGAATAAGAATTTCCTCAACACTATCTTTTGATAGAATTTACATTAGGACTATTTACATTTCCAAACATTATTTTTGTCATTAATTGTAATAATGCAGTGAGATTATTGCCTGACAACAGCCAATGCTCCACACAGATCTGATCATCATCAGACTGTCTAGAATGACATGAAGTACCAGAACAAACTGAGACAGACTAAATACAGAAGAACTGTGGCAACGTCTCCAAGATGAAGCAAAAAAACCTACTTATTGTTGGTCAAAATACTAGTGGCCTAAGACTTTTGCACAGTACTGTACATTACAGAGAAAATAATCTTTAATCTTTATGTCTGTTAATTGTGACTGAAGTATACCAAATAATTTACAATGAACTTCCCTGTTCTTCTCACCTCAAGGTTTTTGAGACGCTCAAACTCATGAAGGTTGTGTTCCAGCTGCATAGTTGCTTGAGGTACAGCCCAAACCTCAAGCATCTCACGGGACCTGGTCACCAAATTCTGCACCTCCTGCCTAACCAGGTAACCCTGGAAACGGTCATCATAAAAATACAGGTGCACAGAGACTGGGTATCCAATAGGTTCAAACCTGTGGGTAAAAACAATCATGAAAATCTAAAAACTAGATTGGATGTATGGTTTAACATAGAGGGACTAGGGGTTGAAGGATAAATTGGGATTGAGCAGGTTTGGGCAGATTCGGTCCTTGAGGGCCGCTCTCCAGCAGAGTTTAGCTCCAACCAAAATCAAACACAAGTAGCTTTCTGGTGATATTGAAGACATTGATTAACTTGTCCAGGTTGGTTTGATTAGGGTTGGAAGTAAACTCTGCAGGACAGTGGCACTTCAGGACTGAAGTTGCCCAGCCCTGAGACAGAGGGACTGGGATGGATTGGATAAATGGATGGACTGGCATTGGGATGCAAGGATGGAGGGATTTTAATGAAAGGATGGATTGGGGATGGACTGGAATAGAGATATTGCGATGGATGGATTGGGATGGATGGATTGAGATGTAATGATGGTTGGGATAGAAAGCTTGGGATGGACTGGATAGATGGATGGATTGGGATGGATGATTTTGGTACAGAGATGGATTGGGACAGAAAGTTTGAGATGAATTGGATAGCTGGATAAGTTGTTATGGAAGTATGGATTCTGATGGAAAGATTGATTTGGATAGAACAATTGGGATGGACTAGATAAATGTATGTATGTGGATGAAGGACTTTGATAAATGCACTGCAAATTGGGGTGGATTTAAGCTATGCATATGAGGGATAGTGGGGCTGACTGTAAGAATAGACAGATTAGGTCGAAAAACATTGGTCACCTGCAGGCCTCAGAACTGCTTTGAGAGGTCTCCTGTTTACGGAGGCCAAGTCTAAAGAAAGAGGAGTACGCCGTGAGGGCCACATCATTGAGCGACGAGACCCCATCAGCCTGCTCGAATAGGCTTTCCCAGTATGCTTTCAGTGCCACTGTGCCTGGAGGGTACTGCCCATACAGATGATTGTCCAAAATCTCAATAGACTCCTGGTTCACTGTGGACTCAAACTTACGGGCGAAGAATGTGGGCCTTGTTAGTTGCTGTCGTGGGAGAAAAGAGAGGTTGCACTGGAGTTAACATTATGATCTAGCAAGAAAAGGCAAATTTCTATAAAAAGCACTGGTTCTCATTCACTAATAATAGCATGTATTGTACACATCGTTCTTATGCACGTTTAGTTAATGAGACCCACTTTGATGTTTCTGTATTGTGTGGCTTCTGATTCACGCTATCTGAAGCGATCACTCAACGGTTCACTGACCTGTATTCTGATTAGGTCTGAGGGTTTGAAGTCATTTGGTGAACAGCCGCACCAGTCCACAATGTGCTTATACTGGCACTTGCAGCCCAATTTCCGGTTCCAGTTGGTCACACGCAGATTATTGTCAACTAAAGTATCGCACATGTGGCTGTTTCCCAGCACTGTGTGAAAGAAAGACTGAAAACCAGACAGAGAGGAATTACTTAATATACCCTCAGGGAAGCAGCACTTAATATTTACAGCTCACTGCTGTGCCAATGAAATCAAATTAACATGGAGTATCACATTAACAGACTTAAGAATTTATGAGTCAACCAGATTGAATTCACAACAATAACAGTGATTCATCCAGCTTATTAAAATGGGCCGTATTATCTTGTATTATTTTGTTTTAATAGTCCAGTACCTCAGCAGGCAGAAGAGCGTAGGTGTAAAACTGCTTGAGCCCCGTCACCAGCTTGTCCTGTGAGTTTACCACATACTCCACAAACTTGCGCGTGAGGGAGAACCAGTCCGAGCCTCCTGACACCTCCAGCCCCTCGGGGATGGTGCGCTCTCCCAGACGCCACATGTGGTTGTCACATTCATGGAACAGGCGGTCCAAACCCTGCTTTTTAATGAACCTACGTGACAGGAGAGAGCAGGATGGTGACTGACGTCACGATAAACACTGTCACGGCTAGTTATTTATTTGAGGAATGTCAAAAGTGTCAAGACGGTGTAACTATCCCGAAATCATAATGAGTGACAGGAGGAGGCTCATTAAAAGGCGAAATTTCTAAATAGAAAAAAAAGAAAAAAATCTAAAAAGTAGTTCGGCATAGACTTTTATTGTTGACCCGGAAATAAACCAACCAACCAACTAACCAACCAAACAAGTAATGATAACAAAGGACACTTGTATACCATTGTGTAAAGATTTAGTAAATGATATCTCTGATTCACAATCAAAGTATATAATCTGTGATGCATTTACAGCATCCCTAGATGCACAAAGTATATCAGAACTAGTAACCCGACCTGGAATAACCTCAGAGTTGAATCTGAAATGAGTTTACCTTGCGTTCTCTCTGCCGTGAGACTTCAGGAAGTTCTTGTCACGGTTCTGGGAGAGAAAAGCCACAAGCTCATCGTTGGTCCTGTTTTAGATGATAGTGAGAGAGGAGTGGAAAGAAGAGATGAGGGGGATTATGTCAGAAAGCCAGTGCTGACTGCAGGGTGGCGTGGGTGACGTCTTCATCTGGAAGGAATTAGCGGCTTCTGTATCAACGTCTACATGTGCATCAGGCCATGTACACCGTACTCGGCATATTTAGCTTGCTTTAAGAAAGAAAAAGCATCAACAGCTGGCGGGATTTTGAAATTGTAAGGCTATGATGTGTTCGAGAAATCCTCTCGAAACAGATTGCAGAGAAAGAGACCGATTTGCCAGCATCATCACGCTGGCACACAATGAGAGCGGCTCTAAGTTGACTCCTTCAGACATATGCTCAAGGGAAGGTTTCTCCATATGCATCTCTTCAATCAGTACCATCAATCCATCTCATGCCTTTTCACTGACCTCACAGCAATGCATTTTGGGATTGCCTCCGTCAGAATGATAGACTTCATCTTAACAACCTTTTGAAAAGGCTTAATCCAACAACTGAATAGTGCAAGGTTTCCCAAACGGGGTTCATTGGGGGATTTTTGATGGACGTGCCATTTTTGAAGACGTGGATTTTCAAACTATTTTTATCCTGTTGCGCCCTCTATGAGACCGGCGACTATTTGACGTTGAGCTTAAAGGTGCTGTACTTAAGTTAAGTTTTTGACTAGTCAGTTTACTAGCCAATTAACAACTTCAAAAGGTGACACTGACCTGGTGGGGAAGTCAGTGGCACTGAGGTTGATGAAGAAATCCCATTTCCAGTCCAGCATGGACAGCAGGTCATGCATGCTCCGCAGGTAGGCCTTCAGCAGACTGGCCCCGCCCCAGATGGTGACCATGCGCCAGGGTGTAGCTCTCACATTGGGGTAGATCTCGGCCATCTGCAGCACCTCCCGGTGCATATAGTTTGAACGCTGCAAGACACAATATAACAGTCTTTAATCATCGCCAATGGTCTAGAAGATGAGCATATCAAGAAGTTTCACTTGAATTATTTGCAAAAAATTTCAATCATGTTACTGCAGTAGAGCGGTTCTAGCAGTCACAACACTTCTGCTGTTGGCAGGGGGAAGATTACTTGTCACGAATTCAGTTTGGCTCTGAAAGACTTTACTTTTAAGAGGCTAAAACCTGAAATAGCTTCAAATGAAACACTAGAATCAGACGAGACAGACTTATAGAGAGAAGGAGACAGAGCAGACGTTGTGCCAAATCGTATCAGGGTGTGAGAGAAGTGCTCCTCCAGCAACAGGCTGACAAACCTCAGCTCTACACACACGTCTTTGTTCTCCAGCGTGTGGGCTGACGGCCACTGAGCTTCTGTTAAACTTCAGTTCAAATCAGAACTCAGATCCATAGGGTACCAAAGCATTTGGTGTGGAACGGTTCAGTTCATTTGGGGTTTAGCTCATGATAAGGTGGGCTGGACTACTGGTGCGGTTTGCAGTGATTCAAAATCCAAAAATTTAGACTGAAACCAAGCATTCTTGACAGCCCGAGCCAAAATCTGAAACCAATGCGAATAAAAAAAAAAAAAAAATTGTGTGAAATAGAGGTTCTGTAATCAGGGTGACTTGACAATAACATACAGACTCCACCAGTTTTAAAATGTTAAAATATTGTGTATATTATTAGAGTGAAGCTGCATGCGTCAGTACTGACCGGTGTGTAATATTGATTTTAAAGATACTTAACAAGAGGTCTTGTTTTCTGACAAAACAACAAAAAAATCATTATGAGCATGTATGAGCATATATGAATACAATGATTTATTTAGTGTTTTTAAGTGTTTAAGTGCAGTTGAGTTAAGTTTGCACTTGTTTTTTTGACAAACTATCGCTAACCAAAATTGTACTAAAACCAAATATTTTGTGGTCACAGCTTTTTCTTCAGACCTCTGGTTTTCAGCCTTTTGAAGTTGAGTTCTTTCAGCCGCTAAAAATTGTTTCACTTTATTTTAAGGTCAAATTCTCACTATTAACAAATCATTAATTATGACTTTTGGCTCAACAAACCACTAATTTGCTGCTAATTAATAGTTAGTTAAGTTCGCACTGCTTTATTTCCAGAACTAAAAATACTGAAACAATTTTTTTTGTGCAAACTATTTTCCATAGTTCCAAACTATTGTACCATTTTGCTGGTTGCATTCAAACTGACAGTGGGTACTAAGAATCCCATCTACAGCAACGTCAAATGAGAACAGAGTTGAACAAGAAAAATTAAAAATAAAAATAATAACAACGTGAACAACAAGCGGACAGAGGATGTTGTGGTTGAAGCTGTGTTTCTGCTGTGTCTCGCGGGTTTTACAATAATGGACATGGAATGCCGACGTATACGTCAAGCGATTAAAAAAACATTAAAGGAAGTCATCTGGTAGATTCGGCTCACATTCGCCTAAACGAGTCGTCAGGAAACTTTCTCTGTTACGGATCCACATCACTAAGTAACATATTTGCATAACGTTCGCCCACGTACTACGTCCCAAACAACTTGCCCCGCCCACAAACAGTACAATATCCGCGTTGATTACATCATGTCAAAAATACACTGTATCCTGTGAAAATACAGTGAAAATTAAATCCATTTTTGTAGAAAACTCAAGTGTTTTTTGACCTTGCATTCATGTCAACCTGTTTTAAGAGACTCATAAAGCAATATTACAAAATTAACCTTTAAAATGGCATAATAGGGGCACTTTACACTTACGTCACCGATAGTTCCTGGAGCTATTTTAGACCGTACTTTGAAGTAGACCGTACTTTTGATTTAGTTCCTTCAAACGGAGTTCCTGGACTAAAAATCATCCCTAGTCCCTGCAGTGCAAAGTGGGTAGTTCCACAATATGGGGACTATGAAATGCTTCCTGCAGTACAAAAAGCACTGTTTTTGGGTAGGATTACGGTTGTAGAATACAGTCATGCAGAACATGTAGGGCTGTAACGATACACCAAACCCACGATTCGGTTCGTATCGCAATTTTTTCCTGTGGGGGGTGGGAGAAAAAAAGCGATCCATTCCGTTCAAAGAGCCGTTCAAAAAACACCCCTGCGCTGGGTGCGCCCCTCCCTCTATAACTGTTCTGTCTCGCGGAGGAGCTCATTTGTGTGCATC
>JAUCMT010000068.1:21364921-21388477 GCA_032357475.1 Enteromius thamalakanensis
GAGGAAGGGCCACAATCTCTGGGTTGGTTGCCATGTTTCCTCACATTCTTCTTCAACTAGCTCAACTTTTGCAGACATGTGTCACATGATTGGAAAGGTAGTCACGGAGTGTGTCGCGATTCTCCCTTATCACACCGCGACACAGGATCGTGGATCTGAGTGTCGCTATTTCGGTTTCATATCGCGAATCGTTACAGCCCTAAGAACATGTGCTTTATAAATACTAATAAACAGACAATAGGTTAATATGTTAATAATAGGCATGTTAATAAGCAATTAGTTAACTCTTTCCCCACAAGCATTTTTTTATTTTAAGTTGCCACCACTGCCAGCATTTTTGATGATATTCACCTAAATATAACGGCCTTCCGAATATTTTCTGCTGTGAACAGCTTATATATATATATATATATTTATAAAAGTGCATAAGCCACTTTAATCCAAACAGCTTTCTGTTGATTAACACAAAAGAAAAGCTTAAACCACTGCTCAAACTGAGACCCTTGTAAAACAACTTCATATACATGGAGCAAATTTTGGTTTTCAGTGATCTCCCAATGGGAAAAACCCTGTTGGGTTCTAACTTACCTTATCTACATGGATGTAATAAAAGTGGTCTTTGTGATATATGGCTTTGAGGAGACGTTTCAACTGTCGGACGGCTCGTCCGTGAACCACCAGCACGAAGACCACCCTGACGGGGTTCTCCACCTTGGAGAGGTCAGTTTCAATGAAATCTGCATGCTGGACCGCACTGGAGATCACTAAAGGCGGAGGGGGAGAAAACAGACTGTCAATGTCAAATTTTAAGCATGACTAGATGTGGATATAATTATCGAAGGAATGCAGTTACCATGCTGTGGGCAAAATTGGGGCAGAGACTGAGGCATGAGCTGTCCCGCTTGGTGCTGGCACACGATGTTGGCGATCTCCTGTCTGCACTGCCGTGAACCCGCACGGTGGAGGGCAGACAGGGCGTCCTTGCCCGAGATCTCACATTTGGGCACAAAGTCACTGTTGGGGACTTGAGGAGCACCCTCAACGCTGCCCGGCTCTCCTGGTGCTATTAGATGGATTTTGGTCATTTCCCCTGTCCGAGACTCGCTGAAGTTACGGCTGCTCGAGGGATCATAATGGGCAGCTTTTTCAACCGCCACTCCATCTTCCGGCCCGCCCAGACTCTTGTCCTTCAAAGAGGCCTTGTTTCTCCGTCTAGACCCTCTTCTGATGATGGTGGTGACGGCGGGCTGATCCTGGCGCTGCCTGGACTGGCCGTGGTTCGCCCCCGACAGGGCGTTTTGCCTTTCAAAGGCCACGGGGTCCAACTTCTGCTCCTGCCCATTGTGGTCGGGCAACTTCGACCGCCTGTGTTTCCGCTGAGAAGGGAACAGAGTAAATAAATCAGAGGTGTGAAACCGGAAGCGCAAATGAGAAAATAAGATCAAACTTTATTCTCCGAGGAGGAAGCCTGTTTTAGAACAGACGGATGATTCACACTCCGAGAACAAACTTGCTGACGTTTCAGGGAGCCCAGAGGCAGAATGTGTTTGTTTATCATTTGTTGGCTATTTTTAGTGGCGTTTAGTGGCGGGAATCAGTGGTATGTTATGAGGATAGTGACTCACAGATGTGTGAGAGCTCGGCCAACCCAGAAAAACATTCAGTGCCATTATCTTACAGTGGCATATTTAAGGAGCATTAAGATTTACTGCATTAAGCAAGAGTTATTGGGTGTTTTGCGGTGGGAAGTCATCAGATGTAGTGCACAGCTGTTGTGTGATGAGAGTTTTAAATGGGTGCTGCTGACATGTCAGTGTATTAAACAGTTTGCTCCTTGGCGTATTAAACCATTTCACAGATGCTATAAAAGTCCATTAAAACGTTCCTAAAATTTACTGTATAGCTTTTAAAAACAGTGAGCATTTAATGGAGGTAATTTTTCATATACAATGTGTGACAGTGAAATAAACTTGAAGCTGTTGTCACGGTACCCAAATGTATGCATTCGATACCAATACCAGTAAAGATTTTTATGTCATTATTTATACGTATTTAAAATTGTGTTTTAAATAGAAGAAAGAAAAAAAAGGTTCACCCAAATTTAATGTCTTTTAATTAACGAAATTTAAACGTTTTATTTTTTGGTAAATTTAATATTAAAATCAAACCATGGAAGAAATATTGTGTTTTTTTTTTTTATTTAAAAAAAAAAAAAAAAAAGTTATTTACTCGTTTAAATTTTTTTTTTAAGTAGTCTCACATACATTGTACTAATGTAATAGTCTAACAGCAATATATTTTTGCCACAACGTCTTATTTTGACGGGTTGCCACAAAAATGGCTCTGGTTTTAGCTCAAATGAAAAGGTAAAATGTGACTCTCGGAGCAGTTCTGGATTAATGTCCTCATTGAGGCGGCAGATGCTGAAATCACTGCGAGCATCACATACACTTGTGTAACGGTAAACATGCCAGTCCATAATGCAATTGATCTGTGCAATGACCTACGTTTGATTAATTCATCCAACTTTGATAAAGTCCATGACATTTCGCGTTGAACTGTAAATTCAGTTTTTAAACTGGATTCCGAGATTCCATCTGCGACGTGGAAATCATTGACCGTACGCGTCAAGAACCGGGTTCATCCCTAATATTAATGAAAAAGATATCAGAATAATACAGGGGAGAAAAATTGCTGAACAAATTCATTATTGTCATTTTCTTTGCACACAAAAAGTATTCTTGGGTTGAACCCCTGATGTCACATGGACTATTTTAACAATGTTCTTACTACCTTTTGGGTCTTGAACATGTCAGTTGTGTTGCTGTCTATAGAGGGTCAGAAAGCTCTCAGATTTCAACAAAAGTACCTTAATATGTGTCCTAAATATGAACAAAGGTCTTCCAGGTTTGGAAAAACATGACAATAAAATGATTATTGTTTCAGTGAACTATCCCTTTAAATAGAGTCTTTTAATGTGATCCAATGTTGCCCTGAATATCCATGATAAAACATTCTTGTACATGCACTTTTGTTACACTTCTGTACGACCTGGTAAAGAATTTCGAATTTACGACTTAATTGGTTAAGAATTAATGATTAGTTCTGAAATAAATAAATAGGGACACATTCTAATCTGCAACAGAAAAAGAACAAACATTGAAAGCTGTATTAAACTTTAAAACCCCTTCCCTCTGACCTATATAATTTCAGCTGCAGCAGAAGCAAGTTTTGACACTGCACTGATGTTTAAGTTGTTACTATGGCAGCTGACGTACACATACCGCACACAATCTGAGCAAACAGATTTCATCACAGCGTGAACATTGAGTCCTAAACACTGAGCGTGCAAACCTAAAGAACAGCATGAGAAAAGCCTTATCAGCACACCTGCCAGCGATACTCCAGCGCTGAGCACAAGCACAAAGACTTGTGGCCACACAGTCCTAACCAACTCAATTATGCTACACGTTTCCTCAGCGAACCCAAAATGTGAAAAATCCCAAAGGCACTGTCCCAGCACCAATGCAGCTGGAAGCCAAATGAAGACGCTTTTGACAGAGCTTCTGGAATTCACGCTAAGTTTAGTCCTGGATTCTCCAGGTTTTTGTTAATAAAGCTCCCGGTGTCAGTCTGATATACCTGATATATCACTTTATTCACATTTAGATGTTCAACAAGGGAAGCAATGAAGAGCGCCGTAGATGAAGTCTTCAGGCAAATGCCGTTTATTAAAGAAATAAGCTGATACAATGTCTACTAGGAGTGGGCGATGTAACCAAAACCAGAAGCAATTGTCTACCTTGATATCGATATACATCACAATATAGCAATTTGTATCTGAAAATGTATAAATAAAGAATTCAAACTAGGGCTGTGCGATATATATCGGACGATATATATACCGGCTTCACTGATGAGATGCGCATAATATATTGTACGATATATATCACCCAGCCCTAATTCAAACACAGACTGTTTTATATAACGTAAGTATTTAAACTGTGGAAAAACAACCACACTGTTTACTCCACTGTATTGTAATTGAAAGTTTTTTTTGGAACATGGTAACCGAAATCTCAAAAGGTTTTTCACAACATGTGCCTGAGGTAACAGCCCCATAAAACATCAAAACAAAGGGCTGAAACAACATTTCAGTTGCTACTTTAAGTTGTGAGCCAAGAATACTAGTTGGGTCACAGTCTCTGGCTTCAGAACAGACCTGTGGTAATTGACTTTGTTGCCACTGTGTGCTAAAGGCATGTTTAGACAAAGAACGTTTGGCTGTAACACAGAGATATTTCTTGGCCAAAATTTTTTAAGAAAATTTATTTCATGCGTTTCCATCACTGTAAAGGATCAGTTTCCCTATCAGTCGCCATGGTCTGCAGGGAGCTCTTTAGTTTCAACTCAATGAGGTGTTTGTGTGAAAGGGAAGGTACTTGCTGCTTTCTTTCTAAAGGAACTACCCAAACCTTTGTGCTTCTTCTTAGCTGGCGCTGCTGGCTATTGGTTCTTCTGGGCAGCAACAAGGACTCTCTGCATTTTGATTCATCACCATTTCTTCAATCTCAGCAGCAGCCTTTGACATGATATCCTCAACCTTCTCCTCCTTGATGTACTTTGTTCTGAAGGTCTACATGTAAAGAAGGTCTTCAGTGTCTGGATCGGCGTATTTCTCATTGAAGTACTCTAGTATTTTGTCTTTTAGATCTTTTTTTTTTAATTTAGTAAGTTGAGTGTCATCCTCCTGTGGTGCCACAATCGTTTCGTTAAACAGATGGAGCACAGGCTTTAAGACACATTTACATAATCTTCTCCTGATAGGGCATCAGTAAACTCAGTCAGAGGTCTCAGGGCTTTACTGATGGATTCGAGTACGTTCGTGTCTTGTTTTCTTGTCTTCTCTCAGAACATGGGAAATGGCTTTCTCTTTTTCAATTACCCTGTCAATCATTTTTTTACCTTGAGCCCCACCTGTTTGCGGTTTCAGTTATTAATTGACGTACAGGCAAACCCAGTTCTCCTTGAGCGACAGCCAGCTCCCATGCATTAGAGAAGGCACTAACTACCTTCTTACACACGCCAACAGCACAATCCACCTGTGGTGGCTTCAAACCTTTTTCTGTAAGAAAATAAAAAGAGAAAGAGAAAAAATATTACGATTCTACAAGAGACTTGTTATAAGGTCACCTCTCGAATAGCTGCTATACGAATTTAAAAATGTAAACAACTATAACTGTACAGTGCAATATAGATCGTTACTCTAGCAATCACTAGTGCAATAAAACAATGGTAGCAGCACCTTTCTACAAATTATTTAATTCATATATTCACTTTAATAATGTTACGATCGATAGATTATTAAAAACTATTCTTTGAAATTATTTTCTCGTTTTTAATTACTCACCAATTGCCTAATGAAGGCGATGGCCAAAGCATTGTAGGCGGGTCCAGTTGTTAAGCCGAAGCACTCTAATGTTATTTGTCGCGTTGTTAACGCAGACGCCATTTTTTTTGTAATCCCCAAGACTGGCAAAGACCTTGCACAATAAGATCGCCCGTGTGGTCTCCTGGGAAATACGTCGCTTGTAAACATCTGCTGCACAGGGTCCAGTTGCGTGTGATGAAGTGTATCGTCAGACTCCTATACGGCTGCATTGAGCGCCTCGTCCACAGATCTGTAGTCGTTGTTAAAGTGAGCGACATCACGAAGCTCATTTTCCACTTCGCTATGGCGAGACATGTAGAAACTTGGCACTCCACTTGACGAAAATATTTGCGGCTTGGCATTACGTATTTCGCATCCAGTGTTTTCACCAAAGCTTTAAACCCCTCCTTTTCAACTGTGTCAATGCGTGCCATGTTTTTGCAAAAGTGCGTTGTGATAGCGTAATGTCTAACCATCTTCGAGATTTCTTGTCGTAGGGAATTGCATTTGCCAAAGACGCCGTTAAGGAAGTTCGGGGCTTGCAAGCGCTCTGTGATGATCTAGATGAGTGGGGTGAGGTTTGCCGCATTTTTTACCCGTTATCACTTTTCCTTTACCCAAACCAATTCCACATCACACACAATGCACCTTGTTGTTGGTTTCGTCACATGTACGCGAACTCACCGCTGCTGCACAGTCTTCTTCTATTGTCGATGTACATGTGTACTGCATAGTCAACTTGCAACCAAAACGATAGACCAAAATCTCTATCGGTTGACAAACTTCTACCGGTTAAACATGTCTACCGGTATATCACCCACCTCTAATGTCTACACAGCATTTTAAATCATGGTGGTTGTTTGGGAGCGTTTTTGTACTCGTTTAGCTAAACGGTGTACACTTATGATACGGACAGTACTTTTTTAGACCCTACTCTGAAGTAGTAGCTAAGTTAGATCCTCCAAATTGAGTTCCTGGAATTGAAATTGTTCCTAGTTCCTGTCCCGCTCCATGAAATCCCTCATGGACAACAAAGGTATCCATTTATTGCTGAATAAAATGAACAGCGGAGATCTTTCGTTACGTGGACAGTCGTAAAACAAGGACAGCTGAAGTATACTTCGGGCTTTACAGACAAGCTCCCAATGTCGCCAAAACGTGCATAGATGTAAAACAACCAAACTCAAAAAAAACAAAAAAGACACTGCAAAAAAAAAACATCCAGTTGTAAGACCAACAAAAAGCTAACCACAACTTCGCATGGCATGTTGATGTAGCTCTGGAAGTATGTAATGGGAGAGGGAGGAATAACAAGCGTTTCCCAGCACTTTCTGCTATAGACACATTACAGAGCAAGACTGGGTCTATGCCACACGTCTGCTGCCCACTCACAAAAAGCAACAGACTGTGGGAAGAGGTCTGACCAGTGTCAGACCATAGAGCACCAGTGGGCCTCATTACCAGGAGACTTTCAAGCTCCAAAGTGAACCAACAGCTTTGCTTCAAAACACACCGAGTTGCTTAGTCTGGACAAGTTCAGAAAGCTTAAGGCTGTTCCACGACAAAGACAGTGCTGTGGAGTAAGCAATCCCAGAATACACTGCAGTGAGCTCAGTAAAACAAATAAACTGGCAGAGTATATTATACATTATTAGAAATATTATAGCTTATATTTATATAATTGTGATAAATATTTAGATAAAGTATAACCGTAATTGGCAATTCTACCCCAATATTTGTGCGGTGTGCAGTATCGAGCTGCTATTTTGCCAACAACAGTGTTTTATACCCACAAAACTTACAGCATAAAGGGCAACATTAAGCAACATTTCATTGCTGACAATCAGATGGCAGCTGTCTGCACACGGTCTCTCACCAGATTTTACTTCATACACTCAAAAATAACCCACAAAACAGGGAAGTAGTTCATCAATGGGCCTACACTGGGTGCAAGCGGTGCATTAGGTATAGAAGTTTGAACAGTTTAATGATTCATATACGGAGTCGCTCTAAAATTCATAGCTTTGAGATGTTTTGTTCATACAAATAATTCTCAAACGTGCTTTTGGATGTCAGTGTGGACCAAACACAAGACTGAAGGCCCATTTACTCCAGGACAATAACTATATTAACGCCCACACCAGTGGACAATGATATTCTGTTCATCATAACCACACGCTGCAGTACAGTAATCTGACATTTTAGATGTTTGAGCTGCGAAACTGAGCAGGTCTTGATAGGTTGTCAATGTTTTTAGTCATTCATTCTGTTACTGCATACTGTCATCCGTTACTGCTATTCTCAAAATTAGAGAGATATTTCAAAATGTAGCAATAGTTTTCACTTCTGTATTTATTATGTATTAAAGTGATCCTGCTAGAAGAACTATATGACAGCGTATCAAGTCAGTATCGTTTTAGTGATGGGTTTTTGTGCACTAATAAGAATGAAATGTTTTCTGACGTTTCAGTGTGGGTGAGAAACTTTTGGTAAATGCTAGTGTGGACTGAGAGGGCTTTAAAAAAAGCAGTAAGTGCATGTCAATCAAAGACTATTTACATGGATTCGTTAAATTCTCTCTGTAAGCAGCACAGGTCACTGCGACATCACATGACCTGCGGTAACTCTGTCTTCCAGTCTCAGACACCAAAGCCTGCAAAATCAATGGCCTCTTTCATCACACTGAGCCTCAGAGAGAGAGAGAGAGGTCAGGGAAGCCTGCAGATGTGCTGTGCGTACAGCTTCTCGAGCGGGGATCAGTTAGGACGGTTGACTCGCCGCCGAACAATCGGTTACCCGACCTCTACGTAAAGAGCCTTCGTTATTTCTGAGGAGGTTGGGGTCATTATGTTCACACACACACACACACACAGTTTCAAACAAAGCAGTCCTCTTTTGAGTTTTAGATTCTGCAGGATGACTCCTGATATCAGGATACCGTGGGGCTGAATGGCACATCATACTTGCACCTGGAGGGTTACGTTCAATGAAGAACGGCCTCTGCAAAAGTGTTTCTTTAGCAATCAAGCACGCAATGCTATTGAACAAGTGAATTCGATAAGAGTGCAACAGTACCATGTGTCCACTATAGGAATCAGCGCAGAGAAAGAGACGCACGGTAGATTTCATTCCCGCGAGAGCCAATTAGGAGAGAGACCGCAGGAAAGCCTTCACGCAGACATGTGGAAACGTCCCACAGCAGACACTTCGGGAGCCTCTCAGGATGGCAGAACTCCATTCATACCATCTAACCTAATCTTCAGACTATAAATGTATACGAGTATGCAAGCATGTTTATACATAAAGACAGATACATAGTGAGGTCTGGAGAGATGAAGATAAATAGCAAGTCACTACTTTCCCTCGTTCACCTTTGAGTTAAAGCCTCTATATACACTCACAGATCGAGTAAGGAATCGGTTCGGTGCTGGAGGACAGTGGTGAAGTCAAACGTGGAGAATCCGGACACGACAGCACATTCCTGATACCCGTCACAACTCGTAACCTTTCTCAAACGAGAGTCCTCGAGCAGCATACAGTTGTTCATTGACTTATTAGTTACGCAGCCGCCTACTAAGTTCACTCACAGTTACAGTTCACTTATTTCTGGGCCAGTCTTCCTGGAGAAACCTGAGGTTAAGTGTTTGGATCAAGGGCACAACGATTATCGTTCCTGAATCAACCCAGCTGGGGTTTGAGCCGCCTCAGATGTTTAAACACTGCACCGCATTATTAGCTGCAGTCGTCTGACAGCTAGTCACACATGGTTCATTCCATTGGCAGCGGTTTACAAACTCTGTCTGACGAGACAGAAAAAAACCTATATTAAAGTCATAATGAAACAGAAGTGGTGACAGATCTGTTCCTACACACCGCGAAGTAAATACAAGTGAACGGATGTTTCCATACAGATTCACCCCCTTGAAAAACAGTCTAACGTTTGTCGTTTCACCAGAAAATCATGTCATGCCGTTTTAAGGTCATTTTTTTTAAATGTGAACAACTGGTCCATGGATATGTTTAACTATGAACTCAAATACACATTTAGAAAAATAGATGATGTTAATTTCCATTCTTCATTAGCATCTATGGATCATGAAGAACCTTTAACGCCGATAAATGAATTTAGTATAGTAATATTACTTATACAACAGCTTTCAGACATGTTCTTCAGGAACAGAAAACGTTTCTTTAAGGAACTGTTCACTGAAAGTAAACCTAAAGTGGTATTTTTAGAAAAACTGCCTTTTCGAAGCTTTTATGTTTCAATTGTGTAGCCAGCGTTTTTGTTTACCACAGTCTCAAAGCTTAGGGAGCGACTACGATCCTCTGAAATGCTCTCTAGGTTAAATAATTCATACTAACGTTAGCCCTATCATGTAACGTTATTGGTCAATAAGATTGACAGGAGATTCACTAGATTATCATAAAAACCCGCTGTAATGCATGTGAGCAGATTACCACTAGGTTTTGATACTAGGATGATTACAAATGCTGCCTAGGTAGACAGCTGACTAAGTTCTGATACCCAGCCATAGAGTTGATGGGTGAAGTCAGTCCAGTCATTTAAAACCCGACGCCGGTCAAAACTACCAGCTATAAACGATCGACAAAACAACACTTGATCAAAACAACTGCATTGTTTGGGTGTATTATGTACTATAACCTGCTCCGAGAGCGCTAACGCCTTTGTTTACACTCGACAACACTTCAACTAATGAGACTGACTGACGGCTTTTGCCTAGCTTAGCATGCTATCAGAAACCCTCAGATCAAACGGCGCAGCTGGGGCACGGAGAACAGATTTGCCCGCTTGAAACAGCGCCTACCTCAGTCTCTCCCTCCTCCAGACTCCGCAGGCTCCATACCACCAGTCCCTGGATCAGCAAGATCGTTAAACCGGCCGCGATTGCGAGTTTATACCGCCTGAGGAGCTTCTGTACACGGGTGCTCGCGACCATCTTTCCCCCGTGAATCGCATATAGCAGCATCGATCGAATCGCTCGGAAGGAGTCGACTCTGTGAATCAAGTGGTGAATCGATCAGTGCCCTTTCAGAACGCGTTGTGGTTCAGAGTATTTTAACCAAATTATTCTGATTCAACTGAATCAAATAGAGAGTCGGTGTGTCAATTCATATTCAGAGAGCAAATAACCAGGTGGCAGCTTGCTTAATATTTGAAGAAGATGATTCACAAATTCATGATTGTTTATGAAAACGCATATTGCATATTGTACACAACAAGGCATCTAACAACATTCGCGATATATAATACAGATAACCAGTCTGAATAATAATTGTTATGCTTACAACAATCATAGCAACAGTGAGGGCAGAAATAAACATATCGATCAATAATTCAATAGTGCAAAAATGATAGCACATTAAAATAACAAATATTTTGAGATGAGTAGAGGGGCAAAGAGTTTCAGAAAGCTCGGGAAACTTTTCACAAACTCGCAAAGAAATTAACAATTGATGCACGAAACACTCAAGTTTGTATTAACGTGGCATGCCTATCTCACCTCCCGATCAGCATATGTTCTATTCAACAGGTAGATTTATTAAATTTGCATTATTCATTAGCAGACGCTTTTATCTGAAGAGAGTCACAAATTATGAAAACAGCTATCGAAAACAAAACAAAAGGCAAAAATATGCCAGTGTCTCGATCACATCATTTAAATGATTGTCTGCAAAGAAAGAATTTAACTTATTAGTATGAAAAGGATTCATTGTTAAATAGGTATTAGTAAAAGTGATTTCCACGTGTAGAAGTTATATTCTGCCGTTGGGCGGCGCGCTTTACAAACGTGAAGTCCTGCCTGTCTCCAAGACAACCGCTACGTGTGGAATGTATCAGCTTGCGAATTTTGGCGATTCGGTATAAGTCTGTCATATCATGGATTTGATATATTATTATTTCATTTTAAAAAGAGCTTGTTTATTTCTGTATTTCCCTGCTAGCACATAAACAAATCGCAGCTGTATTTTACTCTATTTCACATGTCCCTGATCACAAAATCAACGAATCCTACTACGATGAAGGCCAGGCTCATGATTATTAATTAGCCCGTGCAGCCGTCGCCTAGCAACCTTCCCGCGGCGTCCAGTCACGAACCTCATTAGTATTCATGAGCCGATCCTTCGCCATAGTAGGGGTTCTATGCCCTTTCAGTGATGGCAACAATGTATCCGCTGCCCAGGCTCGTGAGGACTAGTTAGGATGTGAGTCGTGACTGACGTTCAATTCACTCAACACAAGTTCTGGGATTTAAGTCACTCTCGACTCTCTGAAATGAAGCTGGGACGAAAGAAGCACTACTCTTCGGGTGACTTGCTATGAGACAGCTCGGGTCGCTTGGAAGAAAAGTTAGAATTTATCAGAGATGTCCACCACTGTGCCCCCAAAAGCCCCCTCCGGCAGCCCCTCAGTGGACCAGCGGACAGTCGTCGTGGGTGCTTGTAAGTACGAATTTAATGCTTTATTAGATATAAATGTTGGTCTTAAGTGGGCTAATGGCGTAGCAAAATATACCTTTTTGTTTTGTTTTACACGCGTTTGAAAATGAGTTAACTGTATACATGACAATAAAATGTCTTTTAAGGTTTATGTTAATACAGTGTTATTGCATCTTTACAACATCTTTAAGTTTATAATAACACTATTTGAAAAAAATACTTTGGTGTATGTGTATAGGTTATTAATACCTTTTTTTTAAGAATAAATAACTTTTTTATTTATCAAAGAAGCTTTGAAAAAAGAAGGCAGGTTCCAAGATAAATAAATAAATAAATAAAACATTAAGCAGCACAACTGTTTCCAACATTGATAATGAATTAGAATAATTTGTGAGGGAGCGTGTGACACTGACAACTGGAGTAATGATGCTATAAATTCAGCTTGGCATCACAGGAAAAAAATATATTTTAAAGTATATTCAAATAGGAAACAGTTATTAAAAATTGAAAAAATAATGAAATTATTGATTAAATATATGCAGCCTTGATGAGCAAAAGATATTTCTTTAAAGAAAAGATACTATATATATATATATATATATATATATCAGGGCTTATTAAGACTTTTTATTAAATACAATGCAAAGAAATAGACACACCAATGTATGCCTGCTTTGAAATCAGTGTTGTACAGTATGTGTTGTACAGACACACCGTGCCTCTCACAAATCTAAAGTGTACAGATTACAGACTGATGCGTATTGTTGTCTTTTTTTCAGTTTGTTGTCTGGTGTTTTTCTTCATGATCACGGTGCTGCTGTTGATCCTGTACCGGAAGATTCCTCTCTGCTGCAAAATGAGGGTTTATCAGGAATCTCGTACTGACATGGTAAGACAGTTTCATTTCTACTTGTTCCTACTTCAAGGACTTCAGTTTTCACAAAAGTGTCTTTCTTTCATTCGTCTATTATCAGCTAGTTACTTAAAAATACACTTTTAGGATTTGAGCTATACCACATGTGCAATTTCAATGCAACTACGTGCACTTCCTTTGCACAAAAAAGTATCAAATGCAGTTAAAGTGTTACATGTGCATCCTACCGTCGGAGTTAGCAATGTTTGGTACACTTACACACAAACAGAGATTACATATTATCTTTATCCTAACTGTGCTTAACTTGCAAGAGCTTTATCATGTGCCGTGCCAAACACTGTGACTCGTGGGGAGGAGGTTTTGTTAACATCAGCGATGATAGTAAGTGAAATAAATGACGTAAACAAGAAGTCAGAGCTTCAGGTATCTGTATCTGACTCTTTCCCAGTGAAGAGTACACACTGTCCAGAGGTGAGTCAGTTCTGTGAAGCATGTAAACATGCAGTTCTGTTAGACAGCGTGACCGTTCCCCTGACTATGACAGTTACCAGTGGCCAAGGAAAGTTACACAGTAATCAGATGTTAAACTGAGTACAGGAGAAAAACACCAGTGCCAAGATGACACACTTTAGCATACAGTACCTTTTGCATACCTATTATAGAAACAACCCCCCTTACATAGCAAGTAACAGTTAACTGCATGAAAATGTAGCATTGTTTGACCCACTTTAGAACTCATGAAGTCATGTTTATGTAATTTAATAAATAATTTGACATGATTAAAAATTGTCAAAAAGTCATGGAAGTCTCTCTCTTAAGTGGTCGTTACCGTATTTACAGTATTGTACAGTATTTGATGTGATTACATCAGAAGTAACCAATTAAATGACAGAAAAAAAACAAGTTTTACCTTACTTGACTTACACTGCACTGAACAACACTTTCTATGCAGTTATATAGTAACAGTTTATGGACCAAATTGATTTACTCACATGCCTTTTATCATTATCATATTGGCTGCTTATTGACCTATGACCTTAGGTGAAAACTGAACTACAAAAACATTGTGGCTAAACATAATTGGATTAGAAGTACAGTAGCAGTGTCCATTCAGGGTTCTTTTCAGTTCTCTGTTATCTTTGTTTTAAATATAAATCCACCTCAGATGTTTCTCCTGAATTTCCTCTGGAGAAATTCAAATAGAAACCGTTCATACTGACAGCAAATGCTGATAGCTCAGTCTGATTCATCTCTAATGTGATATCCTGGCAAATTTGAGCACAATGGTGAGATTACCGAGGTCTGAATTCAGCTCAAAGTTTGGTAAACAGTTATTAGTGTGGTTAGTAGTAGCTCAACGTTTTTAATTAGCCAAAAAAGAAGGTTCAGGTTTCTGGTGGGCCAAAGCACCTTGTGTATTATTTAATAAAGTAAAGTAATATTTCCAAAAACAGCACAGCAGTGTCAGAGCCTTTAATGTGTCCATTTCTCAGGATGTGGGTCGTGAAAACAGATGTTAGATTATCTGCTGGTCGTAAAGCAGACCCCTCACGCTTTGTGACTTACCCTCAAGTCATACCTTATCCTCTGCATTTCCTTTTCCTGTTCACTTTCAACCTCAACCGTTCCCCCCGAGAGCATTTTAACCTTATCTTAGCAACACAGGGAAACTGCCTCCACATTCTTCCTCTCACAAAGAGGAAATGCAAAAACATATCTGCTAGTTAAACTGTGGTGAAGATAGACGTGAGGTACTGGTTAAACAATCAGTCAATGAAGTAAATCAACACACAATAAAGTTTTAGGAGTGATTTTAGATCAAACACACTATACATGCACTCTGATCAGTTCACTGAAATAACCAGTTTTACTAGTTTACTTCAATATCACTGTTTTTAAGTTTCAGATATCTCTCCCAGTCTTTGTTTTAAAACAAAATTCACTTTATTCACCAATTTATTATTTTGCGTGTCAGTCTTCACAGGAGTAGAACGTACATCTCTCTTAGCTTATCTTCTGTATTCTGTTTCAAATAAGTAAGGCTGCACTGTACTTTTTTTTTTTTTACAATTTACGGTAAAAAAACTGGCAGCTGTGGTTCCCGGAATGTGACCATTAAAATACGGTAACGACATTTTAGGTTTTACGTTAAATTTACAGTTAAATACCGTAATTTCTTTAACTGATATGATGTTAATGTACCAGCCTATTAAAGTATTGAAATCGGTTTTGTATCTTTGAAATACACTGTAAGCACCAAATGCAGGCGGTGATGAGAAAGTCACATGATGAACCAAAGCCCATCACAAGCAGCTTTTATATATTTAACTTATATAGAAGGTGATCAGTGTCATTCACACAAACACTTAACAATATCATGGTGACACTCATTAAACTAAAATATGCAATAAACATTCATTTAACAACATTACATGTAACATACAACCATAAAAAACATAACTGATAAGAAAAAACTAAGAAACATTTATTTCAAAGAAAAAACATCAAATTTAAACTAAATTTAAAATGCAATGCTGGAAATGTGAGTTTACGGTTTTTCCCTGTACATTTTACAGGAATTTACTGTTAACTGTTTTTTCCCATAGTTTTTTTTACTGTTAAAATCACAGCCATTTTTTACAGTGTGGGCAAAAAAAATGCAATTCATCTCCTCTGATGATATCTTCAGACATATTAACGAAGACGGTTTATCATACCATTTCTCTGCTTGTAAACAAGCCGCAGCACATCCAGTTTTTACATCATGCATGGTAGTACTCTCATGTTGTAGCTTCATAACATTACAGTTGAACCACTCATGTCGTAAATTTTGGGGTGAATTTCAAACAGAAGGGAGCATCCCTATACCCTACTCCCTTCAAAGGGCAGAGCTTTTGTTCTTTTAAGGGCGTAGGGCATCACTGTCTCGTATCTGTATTTGGACGTCCCTTGGCGATGGAATGACTGACCAAACATTACCATGACAACCATGGCACGCATTTAGCACTCCATCAGTTGATGCAAAATAATGATTCTCATTATTATTTTACTTTAATATTGTCTCACTCTGTCTTATTTACTATTAAACTTGACTAATTCTTTACTAATCAAACTAAACATGCTTACGTTAACATCTTAAATCATAGTTCTATCTCTGACCAAAATTATTTTGTATAACATTAAAATAAAGACTTTCATTTGTGAAGTCAAAATCAACCCAACTTTGCTTTAAAATGCATCACAAAAGCTCCTAACTGAAGATCACATGATCATAAACCTACCACTTTAATGATGTCCTTACTACAGTTCTGGGCCTTAAACGTGTCAGTTGCGTTGCTGTTTATGGAGGGTCAGAAAACTGATTTTATCAAAAAATATCTTAAATTACGTTTCGAAGTTAAACTTATGCATGAGGGTAAGTAATTAATGACTGAATTGAAATTTTAGTGTGGACTAACCCCGTTCGCGAAGAAACATTGCTGTCCAAATGTAACAGGTTATTTATCAGGTTTAATCTATCATTTGTTGATTGAATGGACACTGCGAGCTTATGAGGAGTTTAGATGGACTAAATGATTAGAGATGTCAGTAAGGATTTTACTGTATAGGCCCTTTGCAACGACAACAACATGGACAAGCGTTACTGCGCATGCGTGCTTTTGTGGCCCTAACTTAACTTCCGGTAGACATCCAAATAGAATCAATAACAACAGTTAAGTCCTTTTAGAGTGGTTTATTTTTTTGACAACAAGCGAAATATGTTCGCTGTGTAAATCAGACGGATTTATCAAAAATGCAAACTGAATCTCCTGCCAGCAGGAGAAAGGAGAGGTTTCACCGGTAACGGCTGTAGACAAAGCAGCTCTGAGCTTACAAACGCTGCCTTCAGATTCTTCTAATGTTCTTGGTTCTTATAAGAACTGTTCCTTGGGGAATCAAAAAGTTATTTTTTGGAATCACCGCAAAAACGTTGATACCAGAGCGCTGAAGAAGTGAAATCATGCATGTGTGTCCTCTTCCTGAGGTATCTTCTCCATCTGATCGTTAGGGCCTGTGTTTTTTGGTGGGGGATCAGAGCAGACAAAGGTTTTACTTTAGGTCAGGCACTGAAAAAGGCACATCGCTGATGAGGTCCTCCCCCGACTTCAGGACTGATTTTACACGCTTTTGCTTTTTCACACTGCCTGAATCAGAGGAGCAAACAATAGAACGTCTCTTCTTTGAGGGGGACTCCGAGACTGTTGAAAGTGCAAACCAGCGAGGGAAGGTGACCCCTGACCTCACATTTACTAAACGTGTCTCTCAGAGTCCCGAATGGGAGGGGTGATGGGAAAGGTCAAAATACGTCACTGTGAGTGATGTCAGAGCTGTCAGGAGTCCTCATCAGAGCCACAGATTAGAGTCCCAGCTTTAAAGAGGTCTGACTGTCAGGGGCATTTTTTACTTTTAAGAGAACACTTTTTGGTTACACTTTATTTTAAGGCGTCCTGTTACAGTGTAATTATGCATTTGAGTACTGAGTAATATTAATTAACTACATCTACCTACTACTTATATAGTCAAGGTTAGGACTAGCATTTGGCTTGTTATTATGCATAATTTAATATTATTATAGCAGCACGTGTAACACCTTAAAATAAAGTGTTATTTGGACTTTTTTAACAATTCTAATTCTAAAAATATTGTCCATTTATAATTCAAGTGGAATGATAAAATATATCATGGCTGTTTATTATATAATGAAATCTTTATTAAATATAAATATATCTTTAGAATATTTATAAATTGTACTTCTTACAGACACACTATACTTTATATATAAAAGTATATAAAAAAGTGTAAACTGAGTGCAATGTTTTAACTATAATACAGCTAAATTAATATTAAAGTCACTTACATTTAGTTTAACTTAAGAGCGTTTTTAGACACTTTATATATAAAATAATTATGCTGAATGCACTAATGGAATATGGTAAATTAAACTAATTTAATTTTTATTAAAATGTGTATGTTGTGTATTTAAATATGTTTTATTAAACATTTGCAATGAGGAATTTTCCATGTAGTACATTAGAATTTTTTAAGTAGGCCTATCATAGTTTTATTGAATAACACACTATGAAACATTAAAATAGTTATTAAAACATATACCCCCAGTTTCACAGACAAGGCTTAAGCTAGTCCCAGACTAAATTGCATGTTTGAGCTGTCTCAGACCTTGCTCTCACATTTCTTAAAACATGTCAGTGTCATCGTTCTGTGTTAAGACGCACTCCTGTAATATTTTTTATAAGGCTTTTTTGTAAAAGTTGTTTAAATATCTTAATTTAACTAATGCCTAGTCCTGGCTTAAGCTAAGCCCTGTGTGTGAAACCGGCCATAGATTTAAAGTTTTAATTTTGCATTATTATGTGCACTTAAATGGACATAAATTCATATAATATAATGAGATATTAATGCACTTATTTAAATAATTGAAATATAAAATGTCCAAATTAATGGTAAAAATAAAAAGTAAAAATGCATTACCCACACGAAAAAAACGCCAGAATGTAAAAAAACAAATGTCTTAAAATGTTAACAAAATGTCACGGCATTGTCTAAAATTAACACAAAAGAAAGACAGTGGAGCTTACTTTCTTTCTCCAAAATATTATACCTTTTTTTTTTTCTTTAAATTTTGACCTTGCTTTGACGTTTTATCATCTGCCTCGAGCCCCGTGATTAACCTTCTCTGCATGTTTTGACCACCTAGTGCACTTCTGACTGGTAGCACTGTCCGGATGACATGTGGCCCAATAAAACGGAGTGCACTCATTTACTAGTACCTGCCACAGAAACAAGGGTGTAAAACCTTTAAAACACCAGCGTGGGGTTTGTTACTCAGGACCCTGATGACGCAGTAAGACGCTGTATTGTCCCGGGACACAAAGGCTTCTATTTAGGTGTGGGGTAATCACCGAGTGTCCGGCTGGGCTGGAGGAATTCCTCGGCCTCACGCGGGTCCGCCTGCCTAATCTAGTCCTGGATGGGAGGGGAGGAAGCTGCTTGGTGGTCCTTCTCTTTAGCAACATAATTTACGACCATCCAGAGGTCTGGCTTTAACATTGCAGATGTAGGAAGAGGAGGAGAGACATTACGGAAACAAAGAAGAGGGTGGGATGGTTTTGAACCATCGCATTGTAACTAGCATGCTGGAGTTCACAGGAGATATTAATAATGAATGTGACATGAATAATCAACGATATCAGAAATGTTATATTAATAGAGGATTATCATTTCTTGTCTGAACAGGAATCTCCTCCTCAGTACTACAACAGCAGACAGACTCTAGTAGCTTCATCTGACGCCGAGCAAACGCACGACACCGGTATTGATAACGTTAATGCACGGGTAAGTGGCTTTTAAATGAATAAAACATACCCATAATTAACTTTCATGTCGTTATACACCTGTATGGAAAGTTGTCCATGTATTTTCCGTATACAGGTTTGAAACAACATGAGGGTAGATCTTTCTAGAAACAGAACCTGTCCTAGCTTCACATAATCCATTTTACTTCTTCATATCAAGTGTTGTTTTTGCTTGTGTTTGTCAGTCGGGCTCGTTGTTCCTCATTGGTGTGCCGAGCAGCTATTACCTTTCCTCACTGGAGCCTCCTCTTCCTCGTCTGCCCTCGTACGAGAGCGTCCGCAAGAAAGACCGGCAGCGGCAGATCCACATGATGATAGCCGACCGCTTCGGCCTGAATGGAGCCGTCGAGACAGAGGTGATTCATTTAGCTTTCATTTAGTCACAGCACGAGTCTGCAAATGACCTCAAAGTACCAAAGCTAAATAGAAATAAACGTACTACCTGCATTTCCGGAAATGTATAAAATGAGCCAACATTCAAAACAGAAATCATAACAGATGTTTAAACTGAGAAATGTTTAACTAAATGAGCTCATATCAAATTTAAGTCTCAAAACAGTTGGAACAGGGGCAACAAAGTCTTTTTTAAAAGATTCAGCTGGGAGGCTATCTAGCTATTACATTAACTTAATTAGTTACTAGATGTTCTCTTTTATAGATTAGCTAGAAAAGGGATGTCTTAGAGAGGCAAAGTCTTTTTGGAAGTAAAGATGAAAGCTCTCCAAACTGTGAACAAGTGAGTAAAAACATTGCGGGATATTTTTATATATCTTTTTAATCTACTATATTACGTGAATAACAAACATTTTATAGTTGATATATTTTAAAAGTACCATAAGTGCTTCCTCAGTACATCAACCATATATTTAAAAAGACAATAAAAGTCAGTATATAATTATATATAAATAGTAATATGGTAACTTACTTTTAAGTGACACGAGAAAACACTCTAAAGCTAATTGCATTTAATACAGATTTGAACTATAATACATTTTACATGCAATTACGTGTTTGAAAACATTGCATTCAATTTGCAATTAGGCGTATTATTTTCATAAGAAGTGTTTTTTAAAAATATATGCTATTAGTGTGCTTCTCCAGCATACAGAAAGCAGATTTGTGACTCAAAATCCTTTTAAAATGAGCAAGAAAAAAGGTCAAACTTGCATGTGTGGCTGCAATAACGAGCTAAAATACTGAATTATCTTTAAAAGCTCTTAAAAGGAAAACACCACCGTTTTTTTCATATTCCTCTATGTTCCTCCTTCATCTTAGAGGAGTTGATACATATCTCTCCCGTCTCAGTGCATGCACTTCTAGCACGTGGCACCACTATGTTAGGGTTTAGCTTAGCTCCAGTCTTTTCTCAAACAGGGATGAATTAAGAAACCACCAAACCACGCTTTCCCTGTTTAAAGACGGTTACATGACTAGTTACACGAGTAAGTATGGTGAAAACTCCCCCTCTCCCTCTCACTTCCATCGATACAACCAACGTTACTTTCACTTCTACCTGTGCTGCTTGCAGGGTTTTTTGTTTTTCAGGAGTGATGATATTACTACGGCGAGGTTGAAGTGCTGCAATAGCTCTTCCGCCATAAATTATAGTTATCTTTTTTATTATAGCATTTAATTTTGTGTCACCATACTTACTCGTGTGACTAGTCATGAAAGCGTCTTGAAATAGGCAAAGTGTGGAAGCGTTTGGTGGTTTCTAAATTCATCCTTTTGGATCTCAAGGAATGAACGGAGCTAAACTAAATGCTAACAAGGTGGTACAGTTACACACATATTAAACTATAAAAAAGTCCACATCGTCATCCACCCAAAGCTCACAGACGTCACTTCACTGAAGCCCTGCTATAACAGTTTCGTCTCTGCAGCAGCTGCAGCCTGTCTGAATTAAATAACAATAGATTTTTAATATGAATGACCCACAATTTTCTGCTCCGTAACATGATCATATCTCAGAAACAGAAGCGGCGTCCCTCACCTGCGCTGCTGCCGTGACGCACACAAGCCGCGAGCGTTTCAAGGCCCCGCGATGTTGACTTAGAGCCAGGGAAACGCATGAGTACACACGCTAATGGGAATTAATGCACATCAAACACAATAAAGCGGTCGTTCTTGAAAGGTAAACATTAGTGGAGAATACAGCTCATTGTCCGTCTGTCCTCTCCTTCAGTCCGCCAGGTTTCACTCACGAGGGCCGCCCTTCACTCATTAACCGTATTATTGATCCTAATTAGCTTGTTCTCCAGCTGGGCACCGTGGTATTGTCTACTCTAAAACGGCTGGGTTTTTTAGAAGGCTAAAGGGCAGGCGTGGAGCTCAAAGCTTAAGAGAGAAGAAGGAAAGAGATAAAATAGCAAGAGGAAGTTGCTGCAAGGTAGAATCTGAGCAGCGATACCAGCAACTACATTTGTTTAAATAAATGTCCAGCTCTGTTTTATGAATTAACGTAGTGCAACAGCACTTGTTAAGCATTAGCAATGTTGAATAATAATAAATGCATATGAGAAAACTAGATTTGTATGTTTTCTAATGGAAATCTTCTCCAGAAATTATGCTAGCGTGTTGTCAGGCCATTGCTTTAAGGTCGTTACACTTTAATTCTGTCGTTAATAACTCTTAAGACCTTCCCTCATCTTCAGAACACTAATTACGATATTTTTATCAGCTGTTTGGATGCTCATTCTGACGGCACCCATTCACTGCAGAGGATTCTCCAAATCCGTTCTGTAGAAACAAATCTCATATGGCCTGAGATGAAGTGCTTTGGTTTGGCTAGACACATTAAAAATGTGTGACATACGCAAAATCACTTTTGAAGAAGTGGGCCTAAAGTATTTTTTCTAGTGCTGTTTATTTGTGGTGTCACATGCTTTATCTCTGTTTTTCTTTTACCACAGCCACCTCCCACATACGAGGAGAGTATTCGTGAGTCTGTCCAGTCCGTTGACGTCCCGTTTGACATCCTGGCACCGCAGGAGGAGCCACACGAAGCCGGCACAGATTTACCTGCATACGAAGATCTACCTCAAATCACAGACTCACAATAACACTGTCAATTAAAGCACAAGAATGCAATCTTTCCTCAGCGGGGAAGCTGTGGCTATACCCTGACGAGCGGCTGGAGTCTGCGTCAATCCGCTGTGCTTGCAAAACAACCCGAAATAGGGTAGTACTTGACCTATGCAATAACTTGCACTAGCACAATACGAGAGGAGAAGGATGTTGCATCACTGCTGGAAGAAAAGAACAAGAATATGCACGAGTTTAAGTTCTGTTTCTGCTGAAAATTACATCTACTATATAGATTTATACGGACAGTAGATATTTTCATGACTTTTTGAAATAATGACGTTTATTAACTATGAATAAAGTCTAGTTTGATTTCATGTTTAATTTTTCACAGAGATGGCAGGTTCATCTAATACCAAAGTAGCAGCTGGTGTACTGTACTGACCTACAAGCACGAAGAAAAGGGACATTTGAAGCCATGTTTTGGACATTACAGGGATGATTCTTTATTTTTGCTATTTTTATTATTGTTTCTTCATATGTAATCATGTGATTTTGAGTGCTACTGTAAAATCGCTTTCGTTAGGTAGAACCAATTTGATCACTGTTGTTGGCAGAGTGAATGGAAATGAGTTGAAATGAATTGTTTGTTCCTTTTCAATCCAAATGAAATTCTATTTCCTGAATCTTTCTTTTTAAATGACCTTTCGTTAATGTGCTCAGATGTATCACTGTGAATAAAGATGGTAAATGTACAGTTTAGACGCTAGACTTGGACTTGTTTCTTCTGACGGTGTGCCGAGGATTGGGTCACACTAAATCAATTCTGTTCTTGGAGCATATGAGTTCAGATGTTTGCATTCACAGACAAAATTCAAATGACTCTGAAGGTGTTTTAATGTGTAACAGGTCACAGGTGTCCTCATTTTCCTCTCTACACACATTTGCATCTTTCAAAAGCTACATGAGAAAGATTTTCCTTAGGGCACAAAAATTACGCCGGTACGAGAGGGAAATGAAACTGAGCAGTGACATGGTGAACGTGTGCCTGTTACTATATTATATATTTTATGCCTGTATTGACAGTACTGACCAATCAGTGGGCATGAAACAGGACATCCACATTAACCCTCACATATCTAATAAAACTGAACGTACATTACCGTTAAAAACAATCAAGGGTCAGTAAGAATTTAATACGTTTATTTAGCATCGGTAAAGCCAGTTGTTTGATTAGCGCTAAATCTCCATCAGCTGTGTTTAAATGCAGCGCCAGTTTGGGAACAGAGCCGTAGATCACTGACAAGCTGCGCCATTGAATCACCCGCGAAACTTAACGCGTAGCTTCTCAG
>JAUCMT010000068.1:21388577-21401359 GCA_032357475.1 Enteromius thamalakanensis
TCAGTGATCTACGGCTCTGTTCATAAACTGGCGCTGCATTTAAACACAGCTGATGGAGATTTAGCGCTAATCAAACAACCGGCTTTACCGACGAGATGCGCATAATATATCGCACGATATATATCGCCCAGCCCTACTCCACATTAATACATTTTTGATAGCAGCAAATCAGCATAATATAATGATTTCTGAAAGATCATGTTGCTCAAGACTGCAGTAATGATGCTGAAAATTCAACTTCTCATCACAGTAATACATTACATCTTACAATATATCCCTGTAGAAAACAGCTACTTTAAATAGTCATAGTATTTAGCGGTATTTCTGTTTTTACTGTATGTTAAAAATATTATATAGACCTGTTATTCCTATTATTATTACTATTAGAATCATATCTATATGCATAGTACATAATAACATTAAGTATATGTCTGTATATGTATAGATGTTTGTATGTGTACTGTGGGTGTGTGTATATAATATTTGTATACAGTATGATTAATTATATCCATAGTATATGTGCGTTTACTTTTACTGTATGTTTATTATGTATGTGTATATTTATGAAATTATTTACATGTATATATTTTCTATTAATATAATTTATATTATACAGAAATATATTGAATGTAACACATTTTTGTTAAATAAATACATGCACGGGTGTCTATATATATACATAATAAATATATACTGTGTAAACAAATCTTTGCATCTTTTATTTGGATGCAATTAATTGTTTGACAGCACTACTATATATATATATATATATATGGAATTATTAATATCATATTTTATGCAGTATGTTTAGTTGTTAAGTACACTGTCCATATATTTTATTGCAATTAACAACAACACAAAACCTCAAAAAACTGATATATGAAATAATTTACAAACACCATTGTATTTTCTATGGACCAACAGCTTTCTGTTGCATACTGAAGAATTTTAGTGAAATTGTGTCTTCTAGTGGTCACTTCAGGAAGTAGCAACTTTAACACCCCTCTAACTAAAAACAGATGATCCTTTTCGTTACCTGCAGCCAAATGAGCTCTGAAGGCCTGGAAGTGGTTTAAAGCGTAACTCTTCAGCTCCTGTAGAGTCTTTATTGTCTTCAGTGACGTCCTAATGACAGGCCTGTCTTCTGTCCACAGCAGCAGCACAGCTGGAGCCTGAATCTCCACACACACACACACACACAATACAGAGAAAATGACACATGTCAGTCAGATAAAGACACACTCGATGTGTCAGCAGGTTCATCTTCATTAGATCTCAGGTCACCGACCCCGTAAAAAAGCCCTTCAGATGAGTGATGTTAATCACTCTGAATTGGCTCATTATGGGGATTTGAACGCATAGTGCTTGCTTTCTAAGTATAAGACTTCCTGCTAAAACACATGAAAAACCATGTAACGGAAGTGAAAAGTGCTTGATTTCGAACATCTTCACCCTTCTTGATTCTGACATCATTTCTGCACAACGAGCACAAGAAAAAAAAGATGAAGAATTTGTCCTTTAATTAAGCAAAAAATAAAAGCTTTTTCGTCAGTTTAAGCAAGTCACTGCTGCTAGTAACCTTAACTGCACTGAATATTTCAACCAAAAATGAAAATTCTGTCATCACTCACTCTCATGTCGTTCCAAACCCATAAGACTTTTGTTCATCTTCAGAACACAAATACAGATATTTCTGAGGAAATAAGAGACCTTTCTGACCCTCCATAGAAAGCAAGATAATAGGAAATTTATGATTCATATAAAACAGACCAAATGAACCACTTATAACACAAGCAGTAATACAGTTTTTGCATTTTATTTGCTTTAATAAAACATTTTTCAAAAATACAAAAAAATAAATAAATAAAATACTGTGTACTTCCCCTTTAAATCTTCACGAGCTCCGCTGACTCCGCTCCTCTTTAAATAAATAAATAAATAAAATAAAAAAGAACCTATTTATTGTGCATCCGGATGTAATGTTTTAATGTAATATAATACAGCGCCTCAGAGAGTAGAAACATGACAGGCTTAAGCTTGTCAGATACTACTTGATGACATCACTGATATGCACATTAGACATCATCTGGCAACATTTAGCTACTTTTCATTGGAAATAGTTGGCAGCACTGATGCTGTTAGACAGTAGAACTCTCCCTATAACTGCTCTGTCTCACGGAGGAGCTATTTTGTGTGCATCTGTGTGACACAAGCATAGGAAAAAAAGAACGACAGAAAGAACGGCTCCCCCCAGCCGCGACTCGGCTCCCATCGTTCAACTTTATGAGCCTTTCAAAAGAATCACAACTCTACTCTGTCCGTGTGACGCCACACCAACATGCATTTGAGAATGGCTTGATTGCAGAAGGGGCAACTTATTTTTATTAAATCAAAAGAAAACTATATGTGGATCTTTATCATTGTAGAATGGTTGTGTACACACACTCCCAACACACATTTCAGCTCGAAAAAGTGCATGTACCACCGTATGACCCCTTTAAGGAGTTTGCTTAGTTAGTTAGAGTTAGTACTGGCTGCAGGTAAAGTCTTAATTAACTTAATTGAAGACCAGAATCTGATTCTGAATCTTCGTTTTGTCCCGAATCTCTTTTCTCCAGTCAGGTTGATAGCCTGGCAATATAACAAACTCCTTTTGAATGAAGTCCTCGTTCCTTTTGAACCTCGCAATACCACTCGTCAAACTCCTGACGCTTTTCTTTGAGCAGTTTTTTTCCACATTTTGGCTTTTGTTCACTCTATCAGTCGACCAGAAGAACTCCAGAACTCGCGTTTGGCGCTTTGTACCTTAAAAATGCAAATATTGTCACATGACTGAGCCTGGGTTTTAATTATATGCCACTTACTTCCAGAGTTGAAAGTGAGGGATAATGCTTTAAGAAGACCTTTCCAGCTAATCAGTAGTGTTTGTGACACCTGCGTCACCATGGGTCCTTATGGAAGAAAAAAAAATAAAAGAAAAGGTATGGAGACTAACTTACCTTGGGCCACAACAAACATGGATCCGCTTTGGTTCCGCATCTGTTTTCCGGAAAAGCCCGAGTGACGCTCGGCTCGTGCTCGGCTCTGCGAAGTCACTGTATGTAAACAAGGTCAAGTATTCGCTGCAGCATTCATTCTCCTCGCACTCGCCGGACGACTTTCTCTGTGGAAGGACCCATCCTGCGGCACAGCACACCTCTCGCAGGTAAAGAGATGAATGCATGCAGACATATGATGCTATGCACGCGGATTTATTTTCTCTCTGTCAGTTTTTTGCAAACCGCGGCATGTTGTTTTCTTAAGTAACGTATGCCGTCAAAACACAGCATGCGGTTGTTTACATACTGTCGCAGTGTGAAGATCATGCGAAATATGTAGTGTCTTAGTGACTTGAAAATGTCGTTCAAGGGCATCACCTCATCAATATACATGACAGAGCTTGTGCAGTGCAGCAGAGTCATGTGTCTCTTCCAGTATTCATTCAGCAGCTCTAGACGCTTGTCAGACTTACAATGCAGTCATTTCTTCGATTTGTATTGTATTAAAATGCATGATGATATTTATAAGCCTTTTGAACTCCCTTTTTAATATGTGATCCTAGATTTTGTGTAAGATAGTTTTAATGACTTCCCTGTCTGTTTTCAGAAACGACACAACTTATGATTTATGTATTAGCTCGAATACCGTATAATATCAAAATATCAATCTAAATATCAATCTCGGCAATAAAGGGCTTGTTCATATATGTCCATGTAACTACTTCAAATGAGCAGCAGTGCTATATTCTTCCCCCTTGTCTATGTTTTATAACTATAAGTCAGATTGTAATGTTTTTTATACTTGTTAAAACGAGTTGTTTGGATAATCCTCCACCAAACGATTTACCCGCTGATGCTCGTCACAGCTTTGAGTCACGTGGGTTCTCCTCAGTCAGGTCTCCTCTCACCTCAGATTTTTACATTTTTCAATAACAAATCATTTTTTTCTTTAGTAATTTTATTATATATATATATATATTTGTGCTCCTAGCTCGATTTTTTGACAGATAAACAAATAAACAGCTCTGGCAAACACCCACATCACTCCAGCATAGTGAACAAGCACCACTTATTAACCTCATAAAATAAACAAATCTGCCTTTGTTGTCATGCTACTCTTGAAAAAGAAGTACACTTTAGCTTATTAAAGAAATCATTCACTTAAAACTATCGGCCTACTCTAGTGCAAACTGAATGCAATGTTTTCTGACACTTTATTGCAATACAATAAAAATATATTATAGTTACATTTATATTAAATACCATTACAAAAATAATTAATTAATAATAAATAATAATTAAAATAAAGAATTTATTAAATAAAGAATTTATTTATTAGTATTAAAGAAAAATTTCGAAAATAGCTTTTAAAGTTGTCCAAATGACATTTTAGGTAATGCATATTATATTTACAATAAGAAATGTACTAAATATCTTTATGGAACAAGATCTTTATGCAATATCTAAATGATTTTTTCACCCAAACTATGTATTGTTGGCTATTGCTACAAATATACCTGTGCTACTGATGGTCCAGTGTCACAAATGTACAATTTTTGTACACTTACAATACTATTAAGCACACTTGTTTTTCACTTGTGTTGTATGTTGTTTCAGCATCGAACTCCTGAAGCTGGGCTTTATTCAGGTCAAGGGCAAGGTGTGATTGTTTTGGTGATAAAAACCAGTCTTGTATATCTGCTTAGTATTTAATCATTGATCTGTTGTGAAAGTCAACAAGCAGTCTGCTGGGTCAACACATTGTTTTGAAATTTAAAGTAGGTGTGTGTATGAATCAGAAAGAAAAACCTCATTTCCTGTTTTTGCTGTAGTTATTTCCTCGGGTGAAGAATTCCTGTGAACAGCAGCAACCATGATGCACTGTCTTCAGTTTCTGGTCGAGCCAACCAAGAATGTCACGGAGAAGTTTAAGGTACCACGCACAAATATGTTGTCAGTCAATCTGTTCCTCTTTGATGCGGTGACAAACAGAACGACAAAGGTTGTCGATCTAAAAGTGAGATAAAAGGCTCTCTAAGCTGGACAGTTGTCACTGATTTCAATAGCTGTGAGTCTCTTGTGCTCATTAACTGGAGACACAGACACAGGAAGTAGACCACGCATGAGTTGCATTTTAATGAAGCACTGTTCTTGT
Organism: Enteromius thamalakanensis; assembly: GCA_032357475.1. NCBI lineage: Eukaryota > Metazoa > Chordata > Actinopteri > Cypriniformes > Cyprinidae > Enteromius > Enteromius thamalakanensis. The sequence goes on from JAUCMT010000068.1 coordinate 21,393,771, forward strand.
CTGTTTGCTGTGAACTTTAATGAACGGCTTCAATTGCCCAAGCTGACAACATGCTGAAAAAGTGTCACGTAGCTTGAACTTTCAGAATAAATTCTGGTCCATGTTGCAGCTTGCTCTGCAAAAAAAAAAAGCAAAAACGAAACAAAACGATGGAAACCATCACAGAAATTCGAATGTTTTTTCACTAAAATACCATTATAAACATTACAAACAATCAACTTTTATCCATTAAAACCATTAAAAGAAGGTTTTCTGTGTTTTGAGACACATTCACTAGGGTTTAGTGATTTTAACAAGCCACCAATAGAAGCTGACCAATTGCCAGTAGAGACGTAACAGGGCCACAGGGTCCATTTACAGTTACCATTAAAACCAATACAAGACTCACTGTAACCAGTATAACAACGTTTGGTAATGGTGTCTATTGTTTTTTCCAGCAAGGATAGTGCAGCCAAGAAACTTGTAATATGTACCTAGATTGATTTATCTTTTGTGTTTTATGAAAAGTTCCTGTAGGCAGTCCATCATTGAGACTAGCTTTGAAATCGCTTTGGTTTTCTTAGTGTTTAACAAGACTGATACTGCATTGAATGAATTTATGCATTCAGGAGTTTCGCAAGAAGGTGAAAAATGAGAAGAGAGAACCACTGGACGAGAGCCAGCAGTTCATTGTTAGCCTGGCCAAGGATCTGGAACGTGTCTGTCAGGTACAGCCAATGATAAATGTCTACTGCACCAAAAAATCTGAGCTAATGCCCGGACAATCAGGAAAATTCAGAATTGAATTGGTGTCCATTCTCAACAGGATAGTGAACTGGAACTTGAATGACATGAATTGAATAAAAGTTTTCATATATTTATAATATATGAGCATGTACTGTGTATATTTATTATGTATATATAAATAAAAAGAAATGCATGTATATATTTAAGAAAAATATGTTATATTTATATATTAAATATATTTATATATAATATAATAATATAAATATATAAATATAATTATATATACATGTAATTATTTTTTATATTTTCATGTGTGTATTTATATATACATAATAAATAGGCATTGCACATAAATATATCATGTAAACTAAAAGTTTTATTTATATATATATATATATTTTATATAGTTTTATATAGTTTACTTTAAACACTTAAATGTTCAAAAGAGTTCAATCCAATATTATATTTTCTGTTATGTACTAAACAAACATTAATTAAACGGCAGCTTTTAATTTTTTTCACTTTTGTCCACTGTTTAAAAAAAGATTAATAAATATAAAACAAATGAAAAATAAATCAATAAATAAAAAGATTCAGTTTCGACACGTAGTATTTCAAACACCATCATCATCATTTGTTGACCTCAACATGTTGTATGGTTTAAAAAGTAATATGTTACAAAAAAACCCACTTTATTTTTAAGACATTAATCAAGTTTGAATTCTGCTTCTTAAAATTTAAAATTAAATTCTTTTAAATACAACTTAAATTAAAAAATTCAGATGCAGTAACCGAGTTGAATTATTGGGTTGTGATGGTCCGTGTGTGTTTTCCTCTCTGCTGGTGGCTGTAGAGGTCAGAGGTGTTGGAGAACATCTCAAAGAGTGAGGATGTGTGGCCCACTGTCACCTGCAGGGCATTCATTCTGGAGTGGGCATCGCTGCTAGAGAGCAAGGCAAGATACTCATTTATACCTATTATACATTTACTGTATTTTTTATGCACCCACTGAAACCAGATTGCTGCCATAGTATTCACCTTCTTCACTACCAAAGGCTGTTTATGTACAGTAGAACTATGGAGAACTAGAGTGTCACCAAACATTGTTCTGACAGAAGAGACCAATGCTGACTGATGGATGGCCAGAGAAAAGTGACTGGAAGGATCTGGCTCTGAGCAGCGAGAAGGATATTGAAAGTGCCAAGAGAGTCATTCTCACCTGGACCAAAGACCTGAGGGCCCAACCTGAGGTTCACACACGCACACACATACATCACACTCGCAGGGTTTCCATATTTTTTTTTGGGACAATATAAATGCTATTATTTTTTGAATATTCATTTTTTGCATCAACTTTTCCTCTAATAGTTGCACGTCAGTTACATTAAGTGGCAACATTTGCATAATTGATTCCTGCTTTCCTGCGTAGCAAAGTGTGTGGCCTGGAGAGCAGGTGGTGGCGGCTTTGGACGACTTTGAGAATCAGTGGAAAAAAGGTCGGATGGCCACCCTGCAGTCGGCCATGGAGCTGGTGTTCTGGATGCTAATCAACAAAGAACTCGACAAGGTGTGAAGAAAACAATGCAAAGAAGACAGAAGCTCAACGTTTAAATCATGTATTGTAACATAGCACTGATTTATTTGTGTGTTTAGGAGAACATTCCGCAAAAGTGGCTCATGTGGAAACAGAGGAGCCAAAAAATAGGTCTGATCACCACATCAGTTTCTTACTCATCATAAATATAGAGAAAAACCAAATTCAGATGTACTGTATGGCCTTCAGCTGTAGCTTGTTCATGTAATGCCTGGTATTAAAACATCCTGCTAATAGCATTTTTTTGTTGTTTTTGATCTAGGTGCCACCCCATATATTCCTCATGTCGGTGAGTCGAGTGTTAATGTTTCATGTTAATGTCGATCTGGAGAGTTTTGGAATTATAGGGTGAGTTGAATATTAAGACTCATTATTGCTTTTCTTTTATTTAGTGTGGGACTGGATCAGTGATGCAGGAGGTAAGGCGTTTAATTGTTTATTTAATACTGTAATACTGTAAAACATTACAGTTTAAAATGAGTGCTTCCTACGGTAATATATTTTAAATTGCAATTTGTTCCTGTGATGCAAAGCTGAATTTTCAGCACCATTACTTCAGTCTTCAGTGTCACATGACGCTTCAGAAATCATATCAATATGCTATTATTATCATCAGTGTTAAAAAACAGTTGTGCTGCGTAATATGTTTTTGAAAAACAAGATGTATTTTTTCCCAGGATTCTTTTTTTTTTTTTTTATGTAATCAATTTAACGCATACTTGCCAAATCAAATAATTTAAATGCATTCTTACAACCCAAAGAATTTGAGTGGTGTAAATAACGCTATAGCGTTAGCATGTTGCCGACACTTAGAACTTTTTACTTCTAATTTAACGAAAAGCTGCCAAAACACTATTTAATACCAACAAGTAATCTACCATCTTGTCGTAATTTATTTTGGGATAATAAGTATAGCATCACATGTAGTACACATAGTAATCGTGATGCAGATAGAATTAAAGCCCCTTTCACACCAAGAACGATAACTATAAAGATAACGCTGTTAGCGATTGTCTGTTTATTGTAAGCACACACTCAACTGCAGCTTTAAATTCTCAAGCTTGTGATAGCCGGATGGATTCTGATTGGCTGTCAATGTTTGTATCGTTCTTGTATCGTTCTGGAAAACAAACAATGATATTGTTTCTCTGTGCCTTTATCGTTATAGCTATGCTATCCTTTAATATTTAGACGATTTTTAGAACTATATGTTTATCATTATCTTGATCTTTAGATGCTTGGTGTGAACAGGCCTTTAGTCTAAGAGTATACATAGAGTTTCGATTTTTATTTCGAGTTTAGAATTTAGAATTTCGTCGAAGATGAAAGACTACCTTTTTTTACCTTTTTAAAAAAAAAACATTTTCATTTATTCGTAGTTGGCTATTAAAAAACGATAACACATTAGTCACAACCCTCCATTCATTCCATCATAGTGGAGGTGACCCTTGACCTGGACACGGCCAACCCTGACCTGCTGATCTCCGAGAATGAGAAGCGCATGCGCTGCGGGTTCGAGCGCAAAGACGTGCCCAACTATCACCAGCGCTTCGACGGCTGGTGGTGTGCGGTGGGAACCGAAGGCTTCGCCTCTGGCCGCCAGTACTGGGAGGTGGATGTGGGCGAGATGGACTGGCGCGTCGGCGTGGCCAGAGAGTCCGCCTTGCGTAAGGGCTTCAAGTCCCTGAACACCAACACTGGCTACCTGACGCTGCGGCTGGAGCGCGGCACGGAGCTGAAGGCCCTCACCGTGCCCTTCACCGCCCTCCCGGCTGCCTTGATCCCTCGTAAGGTCGGCGTCTACCTAGACTACGACCAGGGCCAGCTGTCCTTCTACGACGTGGACAGCCGCTCCCACATCTTCACCTACAACGAGACATTTGACGAGAAGCTCTTCCCGCTCTTCGGGACGGTGGAGATCGTGAAAGACCTGGTGATCAGATCCCCCGGGAACAGGAGCCACTGCCTGTGTCCCGGCATCTGCCTGTTGGGTTGAGACCCAAACAAACCCAACCGGAGCCCAGTGCTTAATCTCTAGAGCAGTGGTTTTCAACTGGACCTTAAAGGAACACTCTAGAGTTAAACCGTTGAGTTTTCTGTGGATCTGGCGGTAGCACTTCTAGCTGTGTACTAAGACCGATCAAAATTGAAAAGTTGTGATTTTCTAGGCTGATACTGCTACGCAATGTAAAGTTTCTAGCCTTATCGGCCTAGAAAATCACAACTTTTCATTTTCTACTGGTCTTAGTACATGATGTAACTACAGAAAAGTCAAATTTAAAAAAATGTAAACTCTTGGCTCATTTTTGAGCGAGATGCTAACGGTCTAATCAGATTCAATGATCTATGCTAAGCTACGCTAAAAGTGCTCTCTCCAGAACTGAATGGATTCAAACATGGTAAAACTCAACTGTTTAACTCTGGGGGAGTTAGAAAATGAGCCAAAAAAGTGGAGTGTTCCTTTAACATGTTGCCATTTGTACAGATAGGGTCACAAATGCAAGTATTTTGCTAAGTATGGTAGTTTATAAGTATGGTGTAAGTGAACTTAAACAAACCAGCTATGAGGTGAATCACAACCTCACAAACTCTGCTTAGACAGGACTACAGTCCCATGAAGCATTGTGAATGACACAGTCAAGTTAATAAATACAATATTGTAGTACTTGTGTCATTTACAGAGTATTATGGTAGTAGTGGGAGGGTGATAAAGAATTATTTTGGCACAAATTGCTTGTTTCAGTTCCCCGATTGTTGAAGACGTTTCTGGAGAACGATTGTTTTTCACTGGGAGAGAAACAGTCAACATTCAGAAGACAATTAGAAAACGCTGAAGCTTTGAAGACAGTTTTCCTTTCCAGCCAATACCAATCCAGCTAACAACACTATATTCTGAGAACATTTAGCTAACCTCTCATTAAGCTGTGAAAATGTTCTCCGAAACGAGGTTAGAGATAACATCAAGGGAACATTACATTTTATAATTTTCCAATCATTATGGGAACGTCACTTTTAAATGTTCTCGAAACCATCTGAAACTCTAAGAAGCAACCATTAGATGAGCATCCAGCGTTTCAGAAAAACTAAATCAGTACATAATGTTTTGCATGCTAATGTTTGAGCTAATGACTTTAAACCAACGTTCTGTTAATGTTACTGGAAGAACGCTTCCTGTCAGCTGTTATGCTAATACTTTTTTGCGAAATGTTCAGCAGATTATAGAAAGATTGAGATGTTTGTGTGTTTGATGCTAAGCACTATTTTTTTGTCAGTACAGAAATGTGTTGGCTAACTTGATGTAAAATTCGGGTCCTGAAGCAAAGCCAGTTGAGAACCAGTGTTCTAGACCACATTAGCTTTAGAGAAACCACTGGGCCATATTAGCTGGTCAGTTCGTAGTGTTTGACAGTGATCCATAGCATTCACGACCAGTACTTCCATCGAGGTAGTGTAGGATCTCTTTCAGCTACTGCTTTTCTGTGGTACTTCTGAACCTGCTGCTGTCTGCACCTTATTATAATACAGTGTTCGCCTGCTCTGTCTGCACTTTCATATTCATTTGACAAACTCCAATCACGACATGAAATGCACTTTATGTGAATAATAAATCAAAGTGAGTTCAACCCTGTTTGTTCATGCCGGCTTATTCTGTCAAATGTTGCTTTATGTGAAGACTATGTCATTACATGCATTGTGAGATTCATTTATTTTAGTACAAATGAGTTGGACATGCTCAGAGTGATGACTTTATAATAATCACAATTAATAACATGCGATAATGATATAAAATGTAGTAATTTCATTATATTAATTTTTAAGTTTAATTTTAATGTATTTCACCACAATTGCACATGTGTCTTCATGTGTTTATATATATATACAAATCTATGGAGGGCCAAATTACTCAAAAGTAAAGAATTAAACAAATGTTGAAATATATAAATAAATTAATAAATACATAATTAAATAATTTAAATAATTAAAATAAATAATTTATTTATTTATTCATTTATTTTTTAATTAATTTATTCATGCATTCATTTCATTCTTTCTTCATTTATTGATTAATTAATGTATTTATTTGGAAAGAAGGGAAGTAAATGTTTTTATTGTTTGTAATATTAGGACTATAGGTTTCTTAACGTTTATTTAATTTATTTGTAATCAGTTATTTCTGATAAATAACAAATAATTATTAATAATTAAATGAATGAATAAATCAATGAACGAAGAAATGAATAACAATAAATGTAGAAATAAATGAATAATTATATTATAATTATATTATTATATTATATTATATATATATATATTCATTTATTTATATATTTTTGTAATTAGCTTATAAATGTAGTAAAGGGGTATTTTCAAAAAACAATTTATGAATGAAACATAACTCCAATATAACGTTACCGTAATGTTAATGGTAATGTTTTTTTCGATACAGAAAGCATTTCAAAATACCGTAAAAGCCTCAAAAGTGTTTATGATTGGGAGAATGAGCATTATGTGAATATAAACTAAATTGTTAGAAAGGAACTCTAAATGTTTGCGTCACATGGTGCGCTGCATGACATCATCTCCGTGCGTCGTGGAGTTCAATGAAAGTTGAGTGAATGTTGTGATTGTGGATATAGTTATGAGTGCCGTTCACCGGGCGTTAAAGAAACATTTCGGATTCGACAAGTTTCGATCTCAACAGCAGGAAGATGCCGTGAAAGCAGTGCTAAAGGGTGAAGACACATTCACACGGGACTGTTATGGAGCCAAATTCCAGCAGTTAGCTCAATGCTAGTGCAGCATAACATGGTTAAATAAGTCAGAGATAATGACAGTGTGTACATGTGTGTATATTTACACTTGCTTATGCTACATTGTGGGTAGTCTAGGGAAAAAATGTCCCCAGAATCATAGTAAAACCTGACATTTTTGATACGAGATGAACAAAATATAAGAAAATATTAAATGATGTTCATCTGAAAGTGTAACAATGCAAACAGCCGGTTGCATAAAACGTTTTTAGACTAGTCTTACAAGTAAGTCGTCTAATATTTTTCTTTAAGACTGGTCTTAACTTTATTAGCCAGTTGCATAAAATCTTAGACTGGTTTAATTTAAGACTAAAAAGTAAGACTGATTACCCCATGGCCCCAACTGTCAACTGTGCCAGATTCAGGAAAGTGGCCAGAGTTTTGTTTGTCTTGTGCTATGGCAAATTTTAATCTTTGGTTTTATGAACGTGCAATAAGAAGAGAAAGGGTTTTCAAAG
>JAUCMT010000068.1:21427516-21444837 GCA_032357475.1 Enteromius thamalakanensis
TCAGTAAATGTTATTTCATTCATTGTGAAATGTTTTGTTATGCACTGAATACATGAAGCTTGTTTGAAAAAGCAAAAGCAGTTGCCAAAATCGCTAGTAAAATCGCAATCGCAATATTAATTCAAAAAATCGCAATATGATTATTTCGTCCATATTACACAGCCCTACTGCTTTCAGTATGTGATCGTATGTCTTCTCATCAGCTGCACCATCACTGGAATACGCTTGGCTTGCTTGTAAGACAGGAAGGCCTCTTAACAACCATGTTTAGAGGCATATTTTTTCACAATCAAATTAGCAAAGTAATATTCATGCACTTGCGCTAATGGAGGCCTAACACACAATCTCTTGCAGAGACTCTGTATTGATCTGTTTCAGACTCCATCATGAGAGGAAATGCGGTCTCAGAGTGAAATCTCACCGCGGCTCATTCAGTGGCGTTTGATAAATATCACAATGACCCTCTAGTTTTGGAGTGGGGCAGTAGGGCTGCAGTTTTATATCACTTCACCCTAAAGAGTGATTTAGCCTGCTGACCCAACAGCGCTCGGCTTTGGTGTGGATTCACTCCGCTCCGGTGGGAATTAAAGCTGGGCGATCTGATTAGGGCTCCAGACACCACTGTCTCTTTTGAAGGGATGATACAGATGGTCAGAGTAAAGGTGAAAGATGACATACTTAACATAGAGACACTTCAGATGCGAAGAGCTTTCACAGCAGATGACACATGCACGTTTAGTCATTTTAATTTTATCATGCCATGTTTTTAGTCTATTATAGGAACAATTGGTTACATAACACATCATTATGTGTGATAAACTTAAACCATGGTGTTTTCGTAGGCTGGAGCTGTATTGCACATAGAAAAGGGGTTTAAATAAACCTCTAACACTGATCATTATTATACTTTGGCTGATTGCTCACCATGCAGCTCTGTGCAGATATGATGGTGAGCCTTAAATGATTTTTGGCTGGTGGAGCAGGAAGGTGGGCTGTTATTGAGCACTAAATTCTATTTTATTCCATTTATATTTAATTCCATTTTAGTGATTCAGATGCATCATAAAAAAATGTAATAATTTATTAACATTTTACTGGAATAGTTCCCTATGAATCTTTTTTGTGTGTGGGTGCGTGATTCTATGATGTATGATTTAATACAAAATATGATCAAAAACAATGGTATCGAATTAAGTGCATAAAAAGTGTAAAAAACAAAAGTGTGAAAAATTCCTTTCTTAATTTTTTCGCACGATTAGGCTACAATTCTCATCCTAAATAAAAAAAATATTTACATAGCATCTGTATTTTGTATATTTATTGTCTATATATAAATACAAACACATGCATGCATATATTTAAGAAAAATAGTATGTTTAAATATTTAAATAATATATAATATAATATTATATAAATATATAAACATACTATATATATATATATATATATATATATAATTATGTAAGATATTTTAGATGTATTTAAATGCGATTAATCATTTGACAGCACTTGTTTAAAAACAACATGGATGGGGAAAAAAAAATCTTTAATATTTTGTAATATTTATTTAAAAAAAAAAAAAGTTTGCATTATTGATATTATTTCTTTGAGAAGTTTTTTTGTACAGTATACTAAATTATGTAATATGTTTCTGTCATCATTTCTCAAAGTTAAACCAAACATCTATTTTGTAGTGAAGCCCTTGGAAAATCTGTGTATCTGACGTGTTTTATTTGAATGAAATGTTAAATCTTTTAGAGCAGCGTCAGGTGATGAGGTTCATGTGCGGTGCATCAGTTTTGGCTGCATTGCTATATATAATAATGACTTTTTCTTTAGAAAAGCGATTGATAACCATCATCATCATCATCATCATTATGTTGTTTGATGCATGTAGAGGCTGGAACGGTGCAGCTTGTGAATGGCTCTGCTCTTGTCTCGGGTTTGCTGTCCTGTGTTGTGTGTTGATATGAAACCACACATGCAGAAATGTCGAGTGCACATGAGGGTTATATACGTCCTCCAGCCTCGGGTGAGTGAGGCCTGCTGAGCTTGTGTGCCTGGTAACGTGCTTGTGAGCTTGAAAACACTCTTCAGGAGAGCACGTCCTCATTGGGAAAGTTAATTAAGGAAAAATGCTTAATTGGGATGTGGGTCCTCGGAGATCACAGCCGACCTTGTTTCACAGCTGGTACTAAAAATGCCCCTCACTGCACTGAATATCAGATTGTGCTGTTATTATGAGTGATGACAATCTGCTCTGACATGAGACCAGTGACAGAGTAAGAACACACAAAAATCATAATCATAGCTACCTGCATTTTATTTATTTTTAGTTATGACAATTATATCATGGCTAATATCAGAAATTATTTTGTCCCCAGTAGGCTTATAAAATAATGATTAACTGATTTTTGATGGCTGATATCTAGAGAGCAGAATGGTGTTATATAATAAAGATGTGCACGTTTTTGTTACGTTGATATGGGTACATATTTATATGGTTATATTACGTTGCTGCAGGTTTGTAAAATCAAATACCCAAGGACTGTCGCTAAAAGTTAATGCTCATGTTGGAAATATGCCCTACACCAAACCCACCCCTAAACCTTCCTGATAGTGTGAACGAATGAAGACATGAAGCAGTTGTGCCACTTGAACTTCCTTATACGTAGGTTTGAGCTGTTTTGTTGAACTGTAGCTACACTGGATCTGTACCAGAGCTCAAACCCCACACTAGGTGAGCTACCCAACAAACCTAAAACCCCATACTAATGATGGTAGTGGCGCTTGTTAAAATTATTTTGAATTCATAATTTGATATTAATTAATTAAGTCTAATTAACCCGCAGAAATGCAAAAACAAATCAGATATCGATATCAGTGTTATTCATTCATATTCATTTATATAATCTACTGCACTTTTAATGTAGTGTATGTGTCTCAGCTCTGTGTTTTGTACATTGTCGTCTCTCCAGCAGACTTTCATGGGATCAGTTTCCACACACACACACACACACACACACACACACACGGAGGAAAGTGTGTTACGCTAGCGTGATTTATGCGTGTGCTGCTCTGTGTTTCCTTGCTGTGGTGTGTTTGCGTTGTCTCTGACACGGTCTCGTCTCATGATAAATCTCTGCACTCATATCAGTGCAATGGAGGTCAATGATTCTGAGCTCGGTACTTCAACACCTCCCACGATGTCACTTCCTTCCTGTGTGTGACACCGTCTCTGTTAACATGTTCCCTGGGTATTGAAACACCATCTGAGTGGACTGGAGGACCGCGTTCGTGTAGAGACACGGGGTGGTGGGGTTGGGGGGCTTTAGTGTCAAATCACACTGAGCTCTGTGGAGATGTGGGAAAAAACAAGGGACAGGAGACATTGGAGATTCTGATCGTTACACTTTCAAGAAGACCGTGTCTTGAGTTTAACTTTTAATCCTGTTTTTAATAAAAAAAGTGTCAGAAGGCCAAAATCCAGCAGAATCGTTTGACTGTATTTGACCTTATTACACGCACTTCTCTTTAGCGCGCCGCTCTCTTTCTCTTCGTCTTTGATTTCTTCAGTCGTGTCTTGGCTGACGTCATTCTGGCTCACGTTCATCAGAAAACACGGCGGATTAAATATAAAAACCACCTCCTTTAGGCTGAATTAACAGCAGGATTTTCTCTGGCCTCGTTTCACTCAGGTTTCTACACACTAAAGCCACTAATTCCAGCTACAGCAGAGAAACACGCTCTGCTGTTATGAGACAGAGCTGCTGAAACCTAACAAGAGCAGCACGAGACGCTTTACACGGTGTTTGATTTTAACAGTAATGTGGGGTCCGTGTTATGTTGTGAGAGTTCATGAACACAAGCTAAAGAAAAACCTGCACATGGACGTTGAACTCTTATCTCATTTACAAAGTATTAAAAGATGTTAAAAAATAAATAAAATAGATTTGTTGCACTGAAATGAAGCGTAGCCGGTTATGAGTTGATCAGGTGTTAGCTGTATCTAGTGGTCATGTGCATTTTAAAAAACTGTGACTATCATGAAAAAGCCAGCTGTCATAGGATCAATCGTGATGAATTCCAGCCAAAATAAACTAATTTGTTTACATAATGTAATAGCTATATATGTCTGTGTTCTGTTTATGTACTATGTATATATAAAAACACAAGTGTACAGTATATATTTTTAAAATGTTTACATATATATGTCTTTAAATTGATATATTACAGAAATATATTTAATATTCACGTAACATTTTAAATATGTAAATGCATGTGTGTGTTTATATTTACAGTGCCCTCCACTAATATTGGCTCCCTTGGCAAATTTGAGCAAAGTTGACTGTGAAAATAAATCTGTATTATTCATCCTTTTGATCCTTTGTTAAAAAAATTCACAAAATTCTAACCTATCATTGAATTAAAACTAGGGGTGGGCATAGATTATTTTTTAAATCTAGATTAATTTCGAAATTAATCTAAATTAATCTAGATTAAAATGCCTCATTTGATTTCTGCCAAAGGCATTCAGAATATGTGTGCTACCTAAATAAAGGCTAAAATTTAAGCCCTATTATATTTAAGATATCTGTGTGTCAGTACTGCCATCTTAAAAGTAGGGGTGTGAATCTTGGTTTCTCAATTCAATTCAATAAGATTATTATTATCAACACAATGACCCAGTTTCACAAACATGGTTTAGCTTAAGCCAGGACTAGGCCTTAGATAAATTAAGATATTAATGCATCTTTTATAAAAAATTTTAAGATATGTCAGAGCAAGATATTTTGAGTAGAATAGTTCAAAAATGCATTTTAGTCTGAGACTATCTTAAGCCTTGTCTATGAAACCAGAAGAATATCACATTCTCCTTCAGGATTACTGCACATGGCTACATTTTAAATCACATGTATTTTGTGCAAAATTGACTTTTTTTATTATATAAACAGGCTAATCTTTTAAAACTATTATTATTTGAAAAAGTGCTCTTTGAATATACAAAAGTTTACAGAAATATTTTTGAATTTTAAAAGTTGTATTTTTCTTTTTTTCCTCTGCATTATTGCCTCTTGATTATTACTGATGAGATCATAGACAGTAGCTGCATTCAGACTAATGCACGGATCTCTGTCCATATATCAGATGTTTTGCTCTGCTCTGAAAACATAACTGACGGTGTGTTCATCAGTTTTGTATAAAAGCATTAGAAAATGCAAGTGCATTTATCCTCAGACACTTCAGGATAAACAAACACAATGCGCAACTCTGTGAGCGTGCAGGTTTCGTGCATGTACTACCAACGGTGTATGAAGATCACGGATGACAGGTGATAAGAATTGAAAAAAACTTGTCCCGTCTGAATAGAGCTACAGTGTAGTTCGGCTATACATCCGCGCTAAACTATCAGGGTGAAAGTCACCATAGCTTGCGTAGTATAGACACTCAACTTTGTGAATAGATTAACGGTGATATTTCTTTTTTTATTGTGCGATAAGAGTCTTGCGTTAACGCGGATAACGGCCCACCACTAATTAAAACAATTGAATATGGGGAGAAAAGCTCATGCAGAAATAAATGTTTTTTCTCCAATACATGTTGGCCACAATTATTTCTATGTCCTTTTCCCAAGAAAACAGTTGATAGTTGTCCTGTCTGACAACTGAACATGCTGGGGTGGATGTTTTTTAAACCCTTGTGGTGGGTTTTGTTTAATTTCCCCATGGAAATGAATGGGTAGCTATGGTAACCAGGATTTGTTTTGTAGCAGATTCCCTGATATTGTACTGTTTTGTTTGTTTGTTTTTGTCCCAGATCTGCATTTGGCAGCTGAGCTGGGGAAAACCCTGCTGGAGCGCAATAAGGAGCTGGAGGACTCGCTGCAGCAGATGTACATCAACAATGAGGAGCAGGTGCAGGAAATCGAGGTACAGACCAGCCGGACATCTGCATGAGCTGTTTGTGTCTGTGAATACATCATTTCCTGATCCAAAGCATCCATGTGATTATGCTTATTTATGAACTAATTAGATGCTTTCCTCAAAACTAAGTTCAGTACTGTTAACCTCATAATGAAAGATGAAATTTAGTATTAAATTAAGAAAGAAAATGATTCTTAATCAGATTGCGCTCAACCCCGTCGTGACCTCTGACCTGCGTGTCTCAGTGAAGAATCATTTCTCCTGATTTGCAGTCAGTGCTCGTCTCCCGATGAGCCAATTACACATCAGCGTGATGCTAATGGAGTGCGTGAAGCGTGTTTGTAGATGAGACGTCTGTCTGTGCGCCACGTCCTCTGAACAAAGACTCTGTTACTTATCTGAGAACAATGAGGTGCTGTTGTTTCTCGCGTCTATTTGAATACTGGCCTCATTCGGTATGGATTGCACAACATTTCAGTATTTCAGACGGTTTCAGTATTTCAGATGGAACTATGTTTTGGTTCCTGCTGTATGAATACAAGCGTTGAGAAAAATGAAACGTAAGGGGTTTATGGTCTTAGTCTCAGCCAAGGAAAGTTCAATGTAATACTGAACACAAAAACACATTTCACAAGAGATTACTGAGCAAGAATGTCATTGCATAATGGCCAGTTTTGTTTAACACCCACTCCCCATATGAGGGAAGAAATAAACTTGTGCTGACAAAGTTTTGTTTACATAATATATGTGTATATATTTATGATGCGTGTATGTGTGTGTACATATATAAACGCATGTGTTTGTGTGTGTAAGTGTATATTTAATGCGTGTGTCTCTTTGTGTCAGTATTTGACCAAGCAGATGGAGATGTTGCGCGAGATGAACGAGCAGCACGCTAAAGTGTACGAGCAGTTGGATGTGACGGCTCGAGAGCTGGAGATAACCAATGAAAAACTGGTGCTGGAGAGCAAAGCTTCTCAGCAGAAGATTGACAGGTGAGACATACGTTATCAGACCAGCACTCTACGCAATGACGATTGCAGAAGTACTAGTATTTCAATCCCGGAAATTTGCAGCAATAGCACATATACTGTATCTCTCCAACACTCACAGGCTCCTTAAATCAAAGTCTGGCAAAGGCTCAGCTCATGAATATTAATTTGGTCATGCTGACTCTGCATTATAACCTTCCTGCAGCTTCAAACAATTCATATTCATGAGGTAAACCTTTGCTATACGAAGACTCGTTTATTATCCTTAAATTTCTAATTATTCAGTCTCTTTTTTTTTTTTTTCCGCTAAAGCGATTCGGGAAAATACACGGGTTCCGGCCGTTGTTCCTGGGTCGTTAGATTTGCTTCATTCTCGCTGGCAGTGATTTCCCGTAATCTATGCATGCGTTCACACACAAACCCGTAAAAGGTCCCGAAATGACACATGACGTAATCATGTGACGTGAAACATACAAATCGAAAACGATTTAGCTTATTATCTGTGCGTGTGATCTGGAGAAGCCACGCTGTTGCATTTTGTGTTTTATTTTCTCGTACACTACCGCATCACGTACCGCTCCACTCAGCTGACGAGCGATCTCGGCTTCAGCGTGGATACCGAGGAGCCCCGTGGTCCAGTTTGCGCAAATTTTTGTTTATTTCGCAATTTTAAGCAAACATAATTCTCTCCAAGTTTAAAACACAGACTAGCCCCTCTGGCACTGCAGGGTTGTATTACTGAAAACACCCACTCAAAAAGTAACTACGACACATCCGCTGCGCCATTGGCTCCGGCTTTTGTTCACACATAGCCCGTTCCGGGACTAAACCCGGCAATGATACTAAATTCAGTGTGAAAGGGACTTAAGACTAAAATAATTTTAAGGCTGTTATATAAAAAGGTAGAGTAATCCCTTTTTTATTCTGGAAAGTAAAAAGCTGCCCAATTTGCATACTATCAGTCCTAAATAGTTTCCGGAAACAGAATTAGAATGTCCCAAATCATAACATGTTGAAAAGAGGATGCCAAATATTGAAATTTTGAAGTGTAGATTGATGCGCACTCTTGTTAACGGCTAATATTGCCCACAACACACTGCGCGATGGACGAGGATTCGATTAGAACTACAAACACCCATACAAAAGTGTTTAAAAACTACAAACATGGCAGATATGCAAGAAAGTGGGATTAATAGTCAATGTCTCACTTGATTTAAAATGTGTTTATTTAATGTTATGCACGTTATATTTCATCTGCAGCTACACTGAATACTCCTAGACTCATTGGCTAACTGCTAGTTTTGTCTTAATTAGTTTATAGAGCTGGCCCTGAGTTATGGTGGCTGGCTGACTGCAGTTGTATTCACACAGATTGACCGGTACTATGGAGATGCTGCAGGGGCAGGTGGACACGCTAACTGCTCGTGTGGAGGAATTGCGCACTTTGGAAGAGCTCAGAGTTCGCAGAGAGAAGAAAGAGAGGAGAAAGACTGTGCACTCGTTCCCCTGCCTTAAAGAGCTCTGCACCGCTCCCAGGTACGTCCTGGTTTATTACGTCTGCCGTGGAGTAATGTCGCCTCTTTAAAATATGGGTTCTCAAGAAAGAATGACACAGGAGACAATATTTCACTGTGGATACACAGTCATTTCCAGAAGGAAAAAGACCTTAGTCAGGGTAGCGCCATGTTTAATTTATGACAGGAACAAAACTGCGGCTGTGAGGGATAGAGTACAGCCTGGACTGTTTAACAACTCAGAGATTAAAAACTTTCAAGGGCCCAATTCTAGTCACATTTACTCGCAATACATTTATGGATTTCAAGTAAGATATCAATTAATATATTTATGTTTAAAGGTGCTCTAGTCATGGATAACTAGGATTTCCAGGAAATTTAACATAATTTTAGGCAATTGTAGATAATTAAATTTTTTGTTTGAGTCCAAAATATTTATTTATTTTCTATATTTAAATTCCTGTTCGTGATTGCACTCTAAATAAAATGCCTTTTTTTAAAATTGGGAAACCATGCAATTGTGAATTTTATCCACTTATAAAGATTTTTACATCAAAAAACTAGATTAAAGATAAAAATAGAAGAAATTAAGAAGTGATTTTCTGTCATGCTTTGACCCCTCCCCCTTCATCAGAACACAGTTTCTTACAGTGAATTGAACTTTAAGAATTATCTAAATTATACATTTCTTATTCAATTAATCAACCTTACTTTTTTTCATCAAAATAACTCAATCATCGTAATGTCTTCTTTCTGGTGACACCTGCTGGACTTCTTCCGTCAATTATTGTTGTCTCTGAGCCTGAAGTTCCTGTTCTTTAGACCCATCTTTGTGTGGTCTTTGGTGTGGTGTTTCTTTTCCAGATACGAGGATGGTTTCATGGTGTCTGACCCGGGCAGCGGCGACCTACAAGAGTGTCAGCCTGCTGACGAAGAGAACGAACATCTGCGTGTGATGGTGTCCTCTCTGCGTGCTGCTGTAGCCGCCGAACGTGGACGGCGCGAGGCCGCAGAGCGGGAATGTGGCGCGGTGCTGCAGGAGTTTGAGCGGCTGGAGCAGCGCCTCACGGGGGCCGAGAATTGTCAGCGGCGTGTGTACGAGCTGGAGGCGGAGCTCCAGGAGATGCAACAGCTTCGCAAATCCCGAGCCTGCCTCCTGAGTGGAGACGAGGGCCTGGAGCAGACGCTGCTCAACTGCGCCCCCGAGACAGACACCCTGGACGATGCGGTCATGGCTGGGACGCAGAACGGGGAAGCGAACGATGGAGTGGCGCCTGTCCGGAAGAGTTGCAGTGATACGGCTCTAGATGCCATCTCTGCAGTCGATGCCTCAGGGAGACGCAAAGGCAGCTACGCGCTTCACGCCAACGGCGTCCGGAAGAGGGGCATGTCCATCCTCCGGGAGGTGGACGAGCAGTATCACGCCCTTCTGGAGAAGTACGAGGAGCTGCTTGGGAAGTGCCGGCGCCACGAGGAGAGTCTATGCCACGCTGGGGTGCAGACTTCCAGGCCCGTGTCCAGAGACCCGTCCATGAAGGAATGCCGGGCCGCTGAGCCCCAGCAGCCGCCAACTCCACCGCAGACACCCTCGACTCCAGAAGCCCTGGAGGGCATCAGCCGGCAGGTGGAGGCTGTGGACAAGCGGCTGAGCCAAAACACGCCAGAGTATAAAGCCCTCTTCAAGGAGATCTTTTCTCGCTTACAGAGGACCAAGAGCGACATAAACTCCACCAAAGGGAGGAAAAGCGGAAAATAGCCCATTTGCTCTTAACGTCTGTGCCACTGATTTCTTTCCCTGGTCTTTCATGTAATGTCTCTCTTTTTGTTTTTTGAAACTACAGCCAGAAAGATGTTTAGATACATGTTATTTAGTACAGCTCATCCATTAATTATTTGGTGCCACATATCAAGAGACAAATGGTGGTTTTGAGTCTATTGTGCTTTCGCCAGGTTGGCCTTTTAGGATAGACCATATTACTCACTATCGGTTTAACTGTAACCATAATCACCCTAAACTTGATCAAGCACAGGAAGACATGATGCTTATCACTGCTGATTAGTTCCTTTCTTACATGTATCACATGTTACGAATAACCACAGCATCGTGTAACCACTTTTGTTCAATATTAAATCACACTTTGCTTTATAAGGTTGTTTGATACATTTATTACCTTGAGCGTGGGTGAATGAGTGGAGTGGTCGGGATAGAGCTGCTGTAGGGTTGTCTAGATAGAAACTCTTGTTCTGTGAAAAATCTCACATGCAATATTTGAAGACTCCTGCAGCAATCCTTGTCTTTGTGCACCGCCCACAGACTAACTGCATTTCACACAAAACTGCCAGAAAACCACTAGTTCTACTCTTGGGTGAATCCACAAGGCACCAGATTGCTACAATGAAAAAGCACTAGTCACAGGACTTGCTGAAGTTTATCAAGTTAGCTCCATTAGGTCTTGCTCAGAAGATATAGATACCAACAAGCAGAACTTTGTAGTTTATAGCAATTGGTACTTTTACTACCAGACACACTGATCATACGTTCTCCATACATTTGTTTGTACCATGGCCCATTTTTGGTTTCGTTAGCCTTTGGGCAAGGCCATCCCTTATAAGCTGAAAGTATACATCCTTGTCCGCTTGCGGGTCAATTTTTGTGTCTGCATGGACAACCGGTCCAGTAGGTCATGGATGAGCAACTCCACAAGAAGGGGGCATTTTCTTTTTTGTTTAGTCACATCCTTCCATTGACAACAAAAGCCAATGAACCCGTTCAGTGCAAGCATGCTATCTAGTGCCGGAATGAGCAGCTCCAGTGTCCTGTAAAGTTTCTCTCCATCCCCGTTTCGTTCAGGGATTAGCACTTGTTGCCCATTTTGGCACTAAGTTGCGTACTTGCACTAAACGGGCTCATCCATGCTCATGCTTTGAATGGCTGGTGTTGTGCTCAGCGGAGTGAATTCTTGTAGTAAAGTTTCGCAGAACAAGACTTACCATCTAGACCTCACCCTGAAGTAAACAAACCAAAAACAATGGTACAGCATTCATGTTGATGAATGGAAGACAAAAGAAACGGTCTATTCTGAACACTTTAATGTTGACACAGGTGAACAGTAATCTCCAGCTATAATAGAGATAAGTACAGACAGATGAAGACAGAAGCAGCATTCTGGACCAGCACAACAAGCTACCACTTCGCAGGCAATGTCGGCAAAGGAAGAAGAAAAAAACAAAAAAAAACAAGCGTGTATAAAACAGTACAATTACGCATGAGCACATCCTCTCTTGTTTGAACATTGAGGTTAGTTTACACTTGGACTAGAGCTGAGAGTTAAGATTTAGGTTCACTCCAGATTTGTCCCACTACAAAAGTACCTCCGTTAGAGTCCTGACTTTCTTTCCATTAGGTTTACACGCCTGGAGCAGCTCGTTGTCAATACTGGAGGCACAGTCTATGGTGTCTGTAATTTTTCAGCTGAGTTGTTCAACACTTGAGATCTGTTAGTGAAAACAGCCCTTTCCTGCTTTTTACAAACCGGCAACTTGCGTTAATCACAAGCTAAAGGGCACATTCTGCAAATGAAGCACCAGTCGTCTTTGGAAAGCGTGAGGTGATAACTGGAGTGAGGAAAATGTTCGCTCTGCATCAAGGCTCGCCAACTTCTACCGGCCTACAAGTTCGGTCCATCTCAAACCGAGCCGATTGAACAAGGCAGCAGGTGTGACCGCCAGTCCCTTGAGGGTTGGTAATGCACCTATGGCCAAAACATCTGATCTGATTTAAACCTAGACTCAAAGGCAGCTCCTCAATGTCTTGCTACAGGAATCGTTTTTAAGGCCACATGGCGATGAAACGGTTAAACAAAAACCCTATGCCGTCACAGCAGGGCAAGGCTGATTCTTAGTACGGCTCCCCTAGTGGACAGGATGTTCAGATCCTGCAAACCCTACATATTTAAAACCATATTTGGACACGTATTCATACCTGGAGCCTAGTAAAGACTTCCTCCGCCATATTAAACACTAACATTTCTACCGTTACCCATGCTACGCTAACCCTAGGCTCATCTCAAAGGCATCAGACAGGTTCCCTCTGGGCAAAGGCAAACTTTTTGAGTTCTCCCATTTCACTCATAAAGGCAGATCATGGTTAAAAAGAACACAAGGAATGTCAGAGAAAGGAATGACGCGGGATAAATGAGGGGAAGGGGTTTAGGACACAAGAGGAAGACGGGGGGCAGTGAAGATTACTCATAACAACCATGTCAAAAGTATCCATGAGGTTTTTTGAATATTTTTTTTTTCCTCTGTTTTTACTTTTATATACAAACAAACCAAAACACAAAATATGGATTGTGCACGTTTTTGTTTGTTGTCACATATATATTTCATGAAAAGCCTCAATACTCATTGGGAGGGAAAGGGATAGGAATAATGGAAGGAGGGAGGGATGGAAGAAAACTGGAGGAAAGTGGACGGAGTGAGAAAGATCCTTTTCCTTTAAATCTGTTTTAATCGGTTAATCCAGGATTATGATGTTGTTGATGATGATGATGATGATGAAAATGATGGAGGCAACTTGAGGAGGTTGGGAAGGAAGAAAGGGAGGGAGGGAAGAAATAGGAGGATGGCAAGAAGGAAAACGGGGGTTTGGAAACAGCTCAATCTTTCCAGTCCTTCTTGATGTTGAGGTTCCATTCCCAGGACAGGTGGTCGTGCTTGTCGTCGTCGGTGAACTTGGATTTAATGTTGTAAGTGCCACGGGCCAGCATGCCTTTGGGTGCCTCCTCTAAGGGCGTCAGGAACTCGTATTCATCCGGTCGAGGCCCATAGCTGCCCACCATGTAGTCAGACTTGTCAACTGAACACAAGAAACAGGTGAAGAGGTTAAAACGAATCGGCGTAGACTACTTACGAAAGTATCTATTCCTTGTCAGTAGTTTGTTTGAGCAATCAAAGATAGTGTATGTATGTTTAGCTGGGCAATATACAAAATCTAACCAAACAGAACTTAACATAAGCCAATTTAGGGCTGTGCGATATGTTTTCTCCACAATAATACTGTAATTGTTTGATGTGGAAGCTTACATTATAGAGTATGTCAGTTTAATAAACAATAAGTTAATACTGTACATTACATTTTAGACACCATATTGGCTTTTGCTTAGTTTGGCGATGAAAACAAATGCTCGTTACTAAATAAATCGGCAATTGTGAAAGAATCGGATGAGTTAATGATTCAATGACCTAGTGAAATATTGTTTACCTGTCATTATTTGTCAATGTCACACACCACTAATCATAATGTAATTATAGTGTAAAAAAACAAAAAGGCAATGTTCTATATTAGAGCGCATTGTTGTTAGGGCGGTCCAAAAAAAAAAAAAAAAGAAAAAATTATATATATATATATATATATATATATATATATAAAAAATTAAATAAAAATTCATATATCAAATGAAAAAACATTTATTATTCATAAATTACATTATTTTCAATACAAGTAGATTTAAAATTTTGTACAAAATTTACATTTCTAACTTGTTTTTCCAGCCCTTTTTTTGTTATATATTGGTGCATATTATTTATCCTTGTTTATTTATATTTGATAATTTTTAGTTGGAAAACGTTAATTTAAAGCAGATTTTCCTATATATTACAATAGAATATTACTGTTAAACAATGTAATAGCAAATACTATTATTGCGAAATACTTTTTTTGTACTGCCCATTCCTACTTTATGTTCATTTGTGCGTAATACACACAATCTAAATATGCTGAAGATAGATTGCATAGCCTCCCAAAAACAAAATATGTTCAAGCATTAATGAGAGGCTTTGGTGAACAGAGTGGGAGGTAGATTTTCCACACACAATTCCTCAAAGAACTGGAGGCTTTTCTTTTTAAATAAATCAAAATCCCACCAGACACAGCACAGGATTTGCATAATGACATTTCAACAAAAATAGAAGCATATCCCTATCCAACAACAACTCCTTTATATCGATTCATCTAAAACCAACTCAATGCAGAAACCTGTGAAGAACATATTTGGGTCATAACTTATTTCAAGAAAATTTAACTAACAAATATAGTTAAGCTAACAAATCCTGGAAAGCAATACATTCATTCATCTTGGGAGGAATTGTACGGCATAAAGTGAATGCTACTGTAATTTTTAAAGAGCACTTACTCTTCACCCCTTTCCTGTAGGTCTGCTGTACGTACTTCAACCCCGAGACGATCTCTTTGTTTACCTGTAAACAGATGTAGATGTAAACTGATAAACGGGTAGAGGTTACAGCACAGCAGATACAGTGCTCTGCTCAACACGTGACTGGAACCAACGTGGAGTAATGTGGAAATACAGCCCAAGCTTCAAATAAGAGGATATACTCAACAAACGTGGAAGTTTAAGTACTTTTCCTTTACTGGATTATCCCCTAACAGCCACTAATACACTGAGATGAAACAAACCATCACTAGAAATATCTTATAGTTACTCTGCTGTGAAATTCGTGCCATGACAAACGTTGTGTGACACCTAGCAATTACTGCACCCAATTGCGGTCTTCTAACCTTGAAGCTGATCTTTATCCTGTACTCCACTCCCTCCTTCAGCACAAACGACTGCTTCTTGAAGGACTCCAGATCACCTGAGAACACAACAAACACAAGTTAGTCCGGCTATCAAAACAAAAACTCACTAGACTCTTTAACTAGTTCACCATCTTTGTTTAACAGTTGTGGCTAGTGTCTCAAAATAAAGGCTAGCGCCAAAACGGTGTTTTATTATATCACTGGATACCAGCAATATCAAGTTAATACAAAATAGATACATTTATATACATTACCGTTTCGAATGATTTGCATTTTAATTATATGTACCAAATTGTAACATTTTAGTAAATACATATTACATAAAAATTGGGGGGAATATGTCAAATTTCTATTGTTGATTAGAATAAAAAATATGTATGGCCAATGAATTCCTACTGGGATGTGGTAGAGCAGGCTTCACCAAATCATACCCCGGAGGTCGAATGCACTGAAGGGTTTAGCGCCAACCCTGATAGAACTACACCTACCCGTGAGTTTCTAATGATCCTTATACACTGGTTAACACGCACAGGTGAGTTTGATTAGGGTTAGAATGCAGTGCATTGGACCTCCAGGGTAAGGTTTGGTGAAGCCTGTGGTAGAGGCGATGTGTGTGAATGGATAGACTGCAGTTGAATGCTGTTCCCAGCAGATGGCTGCAGGACACATATACTCTCCGTCTGCTCATCTCTCTCTCTCTGTGTGTGCCAGTGCTGAGCTCTCACTTTCAGGCTGCTGTGCTTTATCTGGGTCATGTGACAGTTAGATTACGTTGCAAAACAGGTTTGGCTTTAGCGAAAATGTAAAAAGCATTAACTAATAGCGGAATGAATGTATACAAGAGAAATGACCTCATTGTTCATGCAAAGCGATGTGATGAAATTATAAAAGATTTCATGCAATGATTAAATCTTTGTTTTTTTCAAAACAATATGTTTATTGCTGAAGCTGAAACTCGCAGGAACCAAACATAAAGAAGAAAAACAATATTCATTGATTAATGTTTATAGGGTAACACTTTACAATAAGGTTCTTTAGTTAACACATTAGTTAAACTAAATATGAACGATGCTTTTACAGCATTTATTCATCTACAGCAATTATGTCCTTGAGTTCATTTACGCTGCTCTTGGTAGACTGCGCTTCTGTTTAGTGAATCCGGCCCTTAGAGTTCGGGTGAGTGAATGACAATTCTAATTTTTGGGTGAACTAACCATTCAACAAAACAGGTAATATATGTCAACTCACCTTGCAGGTCAAGGGTCAGCGGGGCGGGAGCCGTCTCACACATGAGAGTTAGCCGTGTCACCTGAACGTTGGGAACAGTGGGGTCCGCTAAATTAACGAAAACAAGTATATTAGAAAAGACACACGCTGACATTTGTGTATCTGCAACCTGAAATGCATTTTGGAAAATCCAAGGAATTGTCCCTTTAAGTACTTCAGAGAGAAACTGAATATTGAATGAGGAAAAATGAGGGTGGCGTTGTTTTTTCTGCTTTGAATTGATTGGATGTAGTAAAGTAGACATGTCATTCAGAAATGAACGCTGACAGTTGGAGTGGCGTCACGCTCATGCCCAAGCAATCAAACTTCTGTTATCAGAGAAGGCCTGTTGTTTCAGACTTGACTTGAACGGATTTATTGTTGAGCTAAAATTGATTTCATGCCGACTTACAATATAACAATTTCATTTCATCTGTGTGGGTTAGTTTGTTCATTATCGAAACACGTTTCCTCCGCAATGGAAAAAATGATATTGCAACTTTTTATCTCACAACAGACTTTTTTTCTCAGAAATGCATTATATAACGTCACAACTGCGAGATATAACGTCGGAATTGCGAGATATAAAGTCACAACTGCGAGATATAACGTCGGAATTGCGAGATATAAAGTCACAACTGCGAGATATAATGTCGGAATTGCAAGATATAATGTCGGAATTGTGAGGTATAACGTCGGGAATTGCGAGATATAAAGTCACAACTGCGTGATATAACGTCACAACTGTGAGATATAACGTCGGAATTGCGAGATATAAAGTCACAACTGCGAGGTATAACGTCGGAATTGTGAGATATAAAGTCACAACTGCGTGATATAAAGTCAAAACTACGAGATATAACGTCGGAATTGTGAGGTATAACGTCGGAATTGCAAGATATAATGTTGAAAATGTGAGGTAGATTGTCGGAATTGCTAGATATAAAGTCACAACTGCGAGATATAACGTCGGAATTGCGAGATATAAAGTCACAACTGCGAGATATAACGTCGGAATTGCGAG
>JAUCMT010000068.1:21455957-21468431 GCA_032357475.1 Enteromius thamalakanensis
TCCGTTACAGAACGCGGTTGTCACTCCCTGTACTCAACAACTGTATTCTGCTGCTGTGTGAATGTGGCCAATAAAATAAAAACACAATTTTATATAGACTATGAGTAGGTAAAATAAGGAAATAAATAAAATGACCTTTTAAACCGTTTAACTGATTGTGTTAACCGGTTAAACTTCAAATCGGTCCGTTAGCGGTTAAACGGTTAAAATGAGCATCCCTAATTACTGACTATGATCACTATGATTCCTTAATTTGAATTTGGAGGAAAAAACACATGTAATTCTTTTTAGCTTGAACTAAAGATACAATTTTAGATGACCGTATAACATACTGGTTCTTCAGCATAGTACCAACCCCCCCATAAATGTACAGAGGTATAAATATATACAAGTATGCACAAATTAATTCCAGGAAAAGCAGTGTAAAATACTTGCTTAACAAACTTGCTTTTCAAGATTTTCCTCAAACTGCTGCCTTGCTATGACAACATCTCACCAGAACCAGAAAACTGCCCACTACACAACCTCTGACAGCAAGTGCAACACATATTTGCACTGGCATTGTGAATTTCACACATTTTACAGTGCTAAGTGTGAAAACCAACTTGGGGAAAGTTTGCGCTTAATATATTAATACAAGTGTGATAAACATTGCGGTTTAGTACTGTATACTGTAATACTGGTCCATCACATAATTAGCCTATGACTAAATAGGTTTTACTTGATTTATAAACAAGTGTTATTTTTAACAATTTTAGTCCAAATATTATAGATTATACGTTTTGTTGTCGAAATGACGTTTTCTCGGATTGAAGAAATAAAAGCACTATTTCAAGCTGTTTCAGGGCAAACACAGAAATAGATTTAGGCCCGTCTGTACTAAAAAAAAACCATCAAAAGGATAAAAATAAAACCTTAAAATAACCTTATTGCCCAGTCGTATCTTCTACCTTGACTGGGGTCAATAAAAGCCACGAGCGCCCGCGGGAGCACTTACAGAGGTGGTCATATCAGTGATGGCCCATCAGGCCTGACCTTTATGTGGCTTCTCATCACAGCTCTTTGATGTGTGTCTCACTGCTGCCGTATCAGCCTGAAAAACTACATAAAAGGAAATCTAAATCTATTATTCATTTGTTTGGCTGAACTACACAATTGAGACAATGACACGAACAAAACACACTAAGAGATCATGCTTGTTTTAGCTTTACATGTTCCCGTTTCATCAACATTCATCAGCAGTTCTTACAGGAAGATCATTTTGGACATAAGTCATGCAAAAGCACAGGAACATAAATTCACTGGTAACCTGCTTTGCCTTCAGTTTCTAAAATATTGAATTGTGGTCAAGTATATAGGACAGATCCACCACCCTCCCTCTTTTTTTGTAGCAAAGAAATATGACTGCAGTATTTCACACTCCTCTTACTTCTATGACAATGAAAGCATGTTGTTGGACAGGTGCACCCATTAAACATCTACTCAGTCGGATAAAATCTTTTTTTTTTTTACTTAATTTAATATTAATACAATAAAATACGTTTCAGTAAAGACAACAAACGTTTTTATTATAGCAACATGTGCATTACTATGAAATATTGACAGCTTGTGATTTTAACTCTTGATAAAAGTATGCTGAGCAAACTGCATATACACGATGTAACCTTTGAAAGAAATTTTGCACGGTAATAATGCAAATGGCTGCTCAGACACTTAAGGACAAAGTTTAAAACACTGCAGACACCGCCCTGACAAACTCCCGATTAAACAAAAACGGATACTACGGCGGAGGCTTAACTCATGAATATTAATGACGTCCTGCCGACGTATCTTTGAAACCTTAGGGATGCGACCAATTACGTGACTTCGTTAACATACGCAAGCCAAGCCTTCATTATAGTACACTTCGCTCATTCGTCAGCAGTTTCCACTTTCAGCCAATCTGCTAGACCTACAGGGCCGAACGTCAGTTTGCGTAATTAATATTCATGACCAAATCCTCCCCTATAGTAGGAAACGTAAATTCGCCTCAGAAAGAAGGAACTACAAAACGCATCGCGCCGCTCACACTACACAGGAAGGAAATTAGCCTTGATTTTTTTCTTTTCTCGGGGGCCAGTTTAGGCAATGGGCTTCTTTTGTTGATCAAGCCAGAACACATTATGGTTATGTAAATACCTCCTAACATTCAATCTGTGCTCAGGCAAACATTGCGTTAATCTCCGCCTCGCTCCCCGTGAAGGTAGATTTAACAGCCAGTGCCAGGCAAGATTAAATTAACCGGGATTTACACAGGAAAGCAAAAGTAGAAAATCATCATGATGAGTGACTGCCTCATTTAACGGCATAAAGATCTATCTACCGTTATAAATATGCTTTACGAGTTTATGCCCAAGAGAAAAAAAAGCATATAGATACAGCAATTTTTATATTATATTGTATATATATATATATATATATCGTTATATATAAGGAATCATTATATCAATCCTGAGACATAATGAACTTGCATCTTTGATCCAGGAACTTCCTCCTTATGCTAGCAAGCTAATGCTGCTAATCGAACATCAGTTCCATCAGCAGGAAGTTTAATAAAAATAAATATATGAATAAAAAGAAGAATATGTTTTCCGTTCGACTCGATCACGAATTCATGCAATTCATCAGTCGATTGTGTGACCAGCAGAAAATACAAGTTCAGAAACTGCTTCGACTTCTTGGCCCTTTCTTCTCAGATCAAGATCTAAAGTCACAATACAGTTTCGTTGTATGACCTGCTATACATAATACATATATGACATGAATAACCTGTTTTACGGCAGTTAATCGGTCACTTCAGAGACACGTCTAGCTTGTGGGATGATTTCAAAAGAGGATCTAAATCGCAACTTTCCCCGTGCACGGAGATCAAAGACGTGCTGTCAAAATTATCACACTTTTATAAAACACAGTCTCACGGTTTAATCTCTAGAAGACTCTGTTTGGTAGAAAAATGGCAAAATCCCACATTTCGAAATGATCGTTAACTTTGATGTTCCGCCACTGGCTATCAGACAACGCCTGCTGAACAATTCAGACAAAACTGGGCTGGCCAGGATGTGATCCAAGTAATACAGGAGACGCAATACCCTCCAGTCCGAAACATTAAAATACACCCATCCATAATTGTTCATTGATCATCTTTATAAAGGACCGAATGTAGTTGGCAGAGCAGGCAGGAAATGCATGTATCAACTTGCTGTCTCGTGTCAACCTGCCGTAGCTACCGAGCTACAAAAGATGCAAAAGTACCGGGAAAA
Organism: Enteromius thamalakanensis; assembly: GCA_032357475.1. Classification (NCBI taxonomy): domain Eukaryota; kingdom Metazoa; phylum Chordata; class Actinopteri; order Cypriniformes; family Cyprinidae; genus Enteromius; species Enteromius thamalakanensis. The sequence goes on from JAUCMT010000068.1 coordinate 21,459,257, forward strand.
AAATGTCAACGCAAACGAAAAAGCGGTAGGATCATTTGTGCACGCGTTATACAAGCTCTTCGTGATGTCTCTGTTGTGAAAACTTACCGTGGACCTGCGGGTACTGCGAGTCAATAGGTTAGAGAAAGCTTCCCTGACTTCTCAATGGCGCGATGAGGGAGCGGCGGCGATGCCAGAGAGCGACACACTTCCGGGAATACCGTCGAGCGCGTGAGTCACGCGGTCTGCGCATGCGCGACAACAAACGCTTTCAAAATTCCACCCACCGGTTTTTTACAGTTGAAAAATAACGACCCTGCTAAAAAAACAATCGAAACCATCACAGAAATGATAACTGTTTCCATTAAAATATCATTATGAACTATTAACCCATTCCATTAAAATCATTACAAAATTTATTTTTGTAGTGTACTTTTCCAATAGGATTTAACGTCCCACCAATATAATCCATTACACATACCAGTAGACCAGTATACTTTCCATTAAAACCAATATAATTCCCATTTCCGAGTTTCTCCAGAGCGGAAGCCGTCATAGTTGGGTTAACTTAAAAAGCAGTGAATGGGAGAGTATCACAAATAGTTTTCTTTTATTCCCGTTTGCTCTAATAGCAAAAGTAAAACTCATTGATAGGGTTTTCATGACTTCAAAAAAAGGAAAAAAAAATAGAGAGATTGATAAGTGCAGTCAGAAGAGCGAACGATGTCAAATTTACCGTTCCTGTTCATTGTTATAAATGTGTATATACATAAAAAAACTATATATCAAAACGGACTGATTTTGGCGTCTTTGACTAAACATGAACACGTAATGCACGTTTGTGTGCTTGTTTTTATATCAATGTATTTCTAAAGGAAAAATGCCGTTTTCATTGTATCCTGCATATAAGCCGGCGTTTGTAAGCTCAGAGCTGCTTTGTCTACAGCTGTTACCGAGGAAACCTTAAAGCACCTCCTGCTGGCGGAGAATGAGTTTGCATTTTTGATAAATCCAATTTACACAGCAAACATATTTTGCTTGTTATCAAAAAAATAAACTACTCTAGAAGGACTTAACTGTTATTGATTCTATTTGGATGTTTACCGGAAGTTTAGTTAGGGCCACAAAAGCACGCATGCGCAGTAACGCTTGTTTGTGTTGTCCTTGAAACCGTCTGTACAATAAATAGAAAGACGGCATTCAAACAAGAGTACTGTGAACAAATGCTGTAGCCAATATCTGTTAGATGAAACAGGTAAAAGGTTATTCTACAGAATTAATTCATGGAGAAATTAAAAGATACAAATTTATACAAAACACCCTTAATGCCTATATGCAAAGATTGTGGAAGTAGGCTTCAGGTTTTGGTTTATGCAGGTGGTCTATGTACATCATTATTACAATGGGTAAATATCACACAACGGTAAGTGGTATACCGGCAAGCCCTCTTTAAAGTATTTAAATTTATGTAAAAAAAAACTACATTATAAAATAATAACACCTAATATAATCAACCCCTTTGGGAATTGTATGAAACATGTTATGAGTTTCTTTCCTTTTAGTAAGCTTTTGTGACCTGAAATGTTTAAAGAATAATTTTTGTTTTTGGGCAAATGGGTCGACTCGACATGGCTATGAAGTGGAGATAAACCTATTTTCCGTAGACTATCCTCTCTAAACTGTGTTATCTGAACATTACATGATTGTCACGTCAGACAATAAAGGCTATTATTTAAGAATATTCCAAGCGTTAATGTGTGCTGTCATTATTGTCACATTAACGTTAAGACAAAGGTTTGAGTGCAGCACCCCGCCCTCTTTTGGCCGATAAGAATCAAGCGCGAGTCATTTTAAGCTTTTGGATGTGCTGACGTTTCATAAAGGGCGTGGCTTCAGGAGAGGGTTATAGCAAAGCAAGTTTATCAACACTGCTGGGTAAAGTTACTTTTAAAAGAAATACATTACAATAACGTGTAGCTCCTTAAACAGCAAGCACAAAGCTTTTTTAATGGAAATTTTAATTTCACCCAGGCTGAGCTTGCTTAACAGAAATTACACAATGTTTGTTAATAAATTTGCTTTCACACCAAAAAGACCATTAATAAACCCTAGTCCCAGTTTCTCTTCTCCCAATCATTCCTACTTTCTCACAAGGTCAGTGTGAAACAACTAGCATTACTTCTACTTGACTCAAATAATTTATTGAAAAATGAAGCATTACATGAATTTACATGAAGCTATTGGTGCATGAAAAGCTATTCAGAAACTTTCACTGTATGCAGCAACCATACTTAGACATTGAGACCAACAAATTTTAACACCAATTTTGTCTCTTAAAGGATTTTTGCCACCTCTTAACTTACAAGCACGCCACTGCAGACACCTGGTGGCCGACACGAGTAGTGCACTGCTCCAGTAGTTTCACACATTAACTTGAGATTGCTTAAGCTGGCCTTTCTCCAGTGTCATAAAGGCAAAGCACACACAATGAGGAAGCGGAGACTTCATGTGGTTACTAAATACTGCAGGTTTATTTCAATGATCTACATAAAGATGGCTGAGAGAAGACCATCCCTTAAATCCTACAGTCCAACCAGGTTTTTCTCAAAAAGGAAACCAAAAATAAAACAAAGTAGGTAAAAAACACGAGCATTTTAAAAAGGAGAAACAGACCGATACACAAATTTATATCACTTCTGAAGACGCGAGTGTAAAACATCCGGCATGTTCAAAGCTATAACAATGATGACCACCCTCCCGTGTCAGGACAGTGGGGAACGCAGCTCGACTCGATGCGTTTAGCTGGTATCCATCTGTTTGGGAAAAACAACAGGACAACGGCAATTACTACCAGCTTTTATAAACATAGCCACAATGTGAAAGCGTCTCCGAGCGAGTTTACTCACCCTGGCGTTATAGGCATCTAGCTGGGCGTCAAGCTCTTCAGCGGAGAGCTGCTGTTTGCTGCCTCCGCCGCCTCCTCTACCGCCTCGCCCCCGACCTCTGGCTCCTCCGCCACCGCCACGGCCCCCGCGACCTTTCTGTACGCTAAAGCCCCCAATTCGGTTTCTGTTCAAGCCACCACCTCCACGATTTAGACTGTCAGGACACAGAACAGAGTTCAGTCATGCCTTAAATTACACTAAATAAATAAAACAAACCCATTCATGCTTACCCCTGCATCGGAGTCCGCCTCTGTGCGTCGATCTGTGATGTAACGAGCTGAATGTTCATTGGGCGACCTGTAAGAGAGAGTTAACATGACTGAGAATGGCTGCCAGTCCGATTCAACAGGCTTCCCGATGACTTTCAGGCCTGTTGGGGGTTTTTCATACTCGTAAGAAGTCTAGAAAGACGAGAAAAAGGTTGCAAGGACGCACACATACCATCGAGGGGGACGCCGTTGTACTGCTTCATGGCTTTCAGGGCGTCTGCTTTCCTCTCGAAGTGAACATCGGCGGTGCCGAGGCTGCGTCCTGACCGGTCATAATGTACTGCTGCTTTCTTCAAAGTGCCAAATTCTGCAAAGAGTTCCTGCAGCACAAACCACACAGAATCCATCAAACACTTATGCTCACCCCAAAAAATGTATTCGGTCAATACTCGCTCTCATCATTCCAAACATGCAAGACCTTTTTTAGTTACAGTCTATGGACGTCAGAAGACAATCAGATCTGAATTTGTCTTCAGAGGAGGAACTAAGGTCTTACAGGTTTGGAACGACATGAATTGTGTGTGTGTGTGTACTCTTGCCAACCTGAATGTCTGCATCGGAGACGCCGAAGTCGAGATTGGACACAAGGAGCTTTCCTCCGGTCTCCACGCCTGCTCCAGCACCACCGCCGCCTCCGCCTCCAGCGTTCGCGCTGTAACCGTTGTCGAACAGGTCATGCTGCCACTTGTCTGGGAGCTGCTTGGGCTGCAACAGATGAGAGAGAACGCACCTGCTGACTTCGGGTCCTCAGTCTGTCACTGACAGTCCACTCGGCTGGGTGTTGGGGCAAGCAGGGGGCTCCGCTTCAACAAGGCCAGGGGCACCCAGTGCGCTCGCTGCGATTTCCAGCAATCCCTGCCCACCCCATCACTACAAACAAGTAAACCAATGCAGGACACAGCTGGCAGCTCTTGTACGGAGCTGGGTCAGACATGTTTTGTAGCATTATGTGCAGCTCACTAGACCTCAGCTTAACCCTCTGGTGCTGGCTCGTTTTAAGAGTTTACATTGAGCTTTTACAAAACTTGACTTTTGTGGCACTTGCTACACAGATGAAAATGTGGACGTAAGCTAAACGATCTTAAATCACATGATATTCATGGTAAAAGTGGCATGCACAAGAAACTCATTAGATACACAGATTTTTTTTTTTTTGGAAAAACCAACCGATTAAGTTTCATAAATGTCTAAAACAAAAGCAACTATCAAATACACAACCCTTTATTTTTTTAAAGATTTTAAATATATCGGCACCATTTAACAATTTAAACATTGGCTCTCCAGTTAGTTTATATATAATATAAATTGATGTTAATTTAGCATCAAAACAAAAGACACAAAACTATACACTTTTGAAAATGTATCCTACCGTTTTAAAAATGCCAAGAAAGTAGTTAAGAAAACCAGAGGGTTAATTGAAGAGACTACACGTGCATTACACAACTAGATAACCAGTTACAAGAGTAGGGTGAACTGAGTGTAGCCTATTGTTGTAAACACTATACTCCCATAGAAACTGCCCACCCTCAGCGGTAGCAGGCTAACTAGCTACCAGAACCCCAAGAGTCTCTTGCCGTTCACTCCAAATGAATCCCAGCAGGCCTCCGGGAGGTGGATAGGGATGTTCCACTGGTCCCCGTTGAGGAGGAGCGCAGCCAAGTCCAAAATAAACGAGGCCGTTAAAAGTGTCCATGCTTGCCATCTGAAGCCGCTTTAGAGCGTCCATTTTGAGCCCACGCCATTTTGACGTGCTTACATAAATACTGGCCTCACTAAGCTCAAACTAGAAATAATTAGCAAGGGGGATTCTCCATAACCGCTGGACAGAGCTGGTCAAAGTTCATTTATCCCGTGCGGCTCCAACACTACAGCTATTTTTCTGCTTTCAAGGGTATTTCGAGACCACGACACCCCTCCCAAACAAAAGGCGAACTCCAGCGAGGAACGAAGGCCTTCTTAAAGCTGGGCTTTAGCGAGCACACAGACACAAAAAAAGGCAGACTCTTCAAAAATCACAGGACGCAGACCGTGTGAGGCTGTGCGCTGGACGTCGTCGAAAACAAAGAAAGCTCAGGCTGAATGAAAGGGATCAGCCGTCTCCAAAATGGCGTCGACGACCGCAGGACAGGACATCCACAAGCCGCTCCAGACGCGCCGCTTCACCACGCGCGATGCTTGACGCTCACATGGATGGCAAGACAAAGGGCTTAGGGAGAGAACACATTATGCACAATATATATCTAACGAGCTACACTCCCAGAGAAGCTCCAGGGGCCAGCTAGCCGCCATGTTTGCTGGCAGCCTAGAAAGATAAAAACGGGGCTTCACCCAGGCGTGTGGATGCGCCCGTGATTTTCTCCGCTTTCTCCTACCCTGCTGTACGGCGTGGGTCTGCTTCTTCCGCGGCTCAGGTTCTGGCGGTTCCTCATGGGGCCCGATGCGCCGCCGCGGCCTCCAAAGCCTCCGCCTGTGTTACCCAGGCGTCCCCCGGCGCCAGCACCGCGGCCTCCTCCTGCACCTCCGCGAGCACCGCGGCCTCCTCTCCCGCCGCCGCCACCGCGCCCGCCGCCCCCGCGCTGCCGGTTTTGCTTGATGATGTCGTCTAAAGACATATCCATCTTGTCTCCCATCGTTTGGCCTTGTTTAACGCTAAACACTGCCGTTAACTAAAAACAAACCCCGTTCGAGTGAAGCACGACACTGGCCCTGTACTACAGCTCACTCACAAAAGAGGAAACTACGAGCTCGCGCCTGATCCGCTTTTATAGCGGGGTCGCTCGTGACGTACGTCGGTGAGAGTAGCACTTCCTGTTTAAAACTCCGCTGTACAGATTTCCTTTAAAAACATTTAAAGTTATTGTTATAATTTTCTCTCTGGTTTTGTTTTCTGACATTTACAAACGCAAATACTAATTGTACAACTTACTAAAACTATCTTGTTGATAATTATATTATACTTAGGTGTATCTATCTATCGTTGTAATATAAAGAGACAGTGAAGTAACGTAACGTAACTATTTTTACTCTTACTTTTCAAGTGTCCGTACTTTATTAGTCTTTTTCTTTAGAAAACTTTTACTAGAGGGACTTTCCAAAGCATAATGTTTTTTTTTACTATGTTTCATAATTTAATAATTACATTAGAAATCTTGTACTTTCTTACGTTTACACCGAAAATTGCCTTTAAAGTTGACCAAATGAATATGAGTATATTACTAAATAAAAATTATTTTCATGAGACATGATCTTTGCTTAATGATTTTTGACATAAAAGAAATCCCATACAATGTATTGTTGGCAACTTATGTCATGTTTTGTGGGTTTGTAGGTGTTTTATTCGTATTTGTGAACTTTGCTTTGCTTTTTTTTTATTATCAAAAATAGACAAAATGTAAAAAGGATGTCCATGTATTCTCTGAACAGTTAAAAACTGGTATCATCCTTTTGATTTAGACCAAGGAGAAATTATGCAGGTGTGAGTTAACACTACTCAGCATTTTAATTGAATTATATTTAACTGTATTGTGTTTGATGCATTGAGATCAATATAAATTCGCATAATTAATGGCTATGTCTACTATTAAAAAAATAAATAAACAAATATACAAATTTAAATACAAAAAAAAATATATATAATTATACTAGAAACCCTTTTTAACAAAATTAAGATATCTTATTCAGTAATGTATACTAAAATGCAGAGTATTCCAAATGATTCTATCCAAGGAATGAAGTGAATATAAAAGGAAAAGCCCAAAAGAAGATATAAGCACAATTCATATTTCAAAAACACTGGTACTGTTATTGACTGATTCTGAGAAACTTTAACATCCAGGCAGCAGTTCAAAGATGTCCAATACCTACAAAAACAACAAATCTTACAAACATATATGAACATATATAAAAAATGTTTTAAGAATACTTCAATTATTACATGCAAACATAAACCAAACAAAATGAAAGATAAACATAAATGAGTAATGAGTCATAGCAGCAAATATATGATGTATTAATATCAGAAGTATAAAAAAACAAGAAGAATGCAACACTAATGATTTGGACACACCAGTGATTTTCTATGTATATAATTATATAGGTGGTGGTATATTAAATGAAACACTGCTCCTGACTGACTAGCCAGCACTCATGTTAAAATTCCTTCAATGCTTTTGACAGTTGTTTAATCCTCATCAAATCTGAAACAACTCGTTTTATATAATGAGATCTGCAAATAAACCAATAAAAAATACTGGCAGTAAATAGACACTTACCATAAATACATAGTATTAGGTAAAAATATAGACATACATTAGGAGCTTGTAACATGTCTTTTTGAGAAAGATTTATGATTATATAAATCATATCGTCTGAGAGCGGGATAGTGATACGACCACTTACCTGAATTCTTCCCCGAAGTGTAATGCTCAGCTTTACTCGCTTTCACATGGATTATAAACAAAATATAATACAATTACCACACATTATGGGCTACCATAAACTTATACCCTGTCTTGAATCAGTCTACATGCCAAACTGGATTTATGGAAAGTGGAATTAAAATATTGTTTCGTCTTAGACTTCCCCAGTCCAGTATAATTTCATTCATCCCAAAATATTCATTCATTTTTGAAACAGCCAGCGATCACCCAACAGCTACTACTATTCTAGAGCGTTTGCTTCGACATAAATGTGGGCAGGACTGTGCTTTCAAGAGGATTTCCAAGGCATTTTCTGAAATAAGCAGTTTAACTTAAAATGCATTTATCTGAAAACATGGCAATTTTTTTGTAGGATTGCACATTTTTAAAAAAAAAAAAAGCACACAGGTGACCTTAAAGTCAACAGATATACAATGCAGAGAGGCTGAGATAACATAAAAGTAATCTTTATTTTAAAGGCTGGGAACGAAAGATGTGGAAAAGTCTACTTAAAGTTTTATTAAGGTATCAATTCATAGTTAAAAATGGAGGTACGTTCACTAAAAATATTCGCCGAGCCAAACTTACCTGTGCTATCAGACAAAACTTGCTAAATTCATCTACTCAATCGATCTAAGAAACTAATTGAACAGTCAGTCGCTCCCGATCAGATGGTCAACATGTTTGGAAAAAGGAGTATATTCCAGGACTGCGTCGCATTTTGAGAAAGTTTGTGTAGAGTCTGTCCAACAGCTCAAGGATCACTGTTCTTTGCCTTTCTCATGTATCATCTCCACATCCAAAAACAAACAAAAAAAGCATATAGAGAAGAATTTAAACCCAAACCTAACGAGTAAGAAAAAAAATCCTGAAACAGGTCTTTGAGAATCTCAAAAAAAAAAAAAAAAAAAGTCAAAGAGCCCGGATGAACATGAAAAACAGGGAATGGCCACGCAAACGGCTCTTGATAAATAGATATCAGCCTGTAAGTCCAGACCACTGGTCCAAGAGGCAGAGAAAAGACAAGCTTTCTGGACTAAGGTGGCCAAATCTCCCAGCTCGTGGATCTTTGTTGGTCGACAGAAGACTGATACAGTAAAAAGGTCCCAAATGTAAAAGGGAGGACAAAAACTGCCGGATCAGGAAGAGAGGGAGCGGTTTAAGACTTCTTGGAGTCTTGTGTGTTCCGCTTCTTAAGGTCGCTCAGGTCCACTGGTATAAAAGCTGAAAGAACCAAGTGACAAAGATCAAAGCAAACCCATGGTGAACCTTGTCTGCATTAATACTGTCGGTACAATCAAACTTTCACATCAAAGTAAACTTACAATGTAGGTTGGGATTTGGGTTTTTCTCCACATACTCCTGTGGTCCACGATCATTACGTTCACTATTCTGTGGGGATTTAATGTCTCTCAAAACACAAAGCCAAGCTGGAGAGAAAAACAAAAGCATTATAACACCACACTAATGCCTTAAAAACCAGAATATTATGGCGCTTTTCCACTGCATAGTACGGTACGGTTCAGTACAGCTCACTTTTGGGGGGTTTTCCACTGGGAACAGT
>JAUCMT010000068.1:21468531-21486423 GCA_032357475.1 Enteromius thamalakanensis
ACACGTGAATAATCCCGCCCACTCTAAAGCGGTACTAAACTGCAGTGGAAGCGCAAACCGAGCCAAACTGAGCCGTAACGAGCCGTACCGTGCCGAGTCGTACCATGCAGTGGAAAAGCGCCATTAGCTACAAGGCACCTTCAAACTTCTGGCTAATAAATTAACACCATGATTGTGGAATAAGGATTTCTGAAATTGAGTATGGCGCTCGGCTTAAAGGGTTTGTCTGGTGTCTTACTGTCATGGATGAAGCGCACATTTTCTTCATGCGCAGGTGTGAAAGGCTCTCCCGTACTCGTTGGTGACCGAGGGCTGGAAGTCCTCTTGTACGTGTGCATTCTAGGGGTAGAGGAGCTGGAAGAGACAACACAGAATAAAACATTTCAGCATGACCACATGCATTAAATTAAATTAAAAACACTGAGAAGCTGTCCTTGGGTTCTAAAAAGAAGTCAATTTTTGCTACAATTCCAAGAATCTAGCCACAAACATTATAGTACATTTGTTTTCAACTTTCCAATCGTTATTTTTTACTTTAAGTTTATTTTAAGTTTTAGAGCTGTAATGACAAACATGCAAACATACATCAGATGTTACCCGGAAACAAACTCATCAGAAGGGGCTTTTACAGTAGTGCTACATTACAATAGGGACTTTTTGCATTTTTGGGGGGGGGGGGTTCTCAAATATAGTTAGAGATACAGCAAATATCACGCTGACCATCACTTTCTCAACCATTTTTATCAGAAACACCCTTGCAGCACTTATTATAGGCGTTATGTAAATGTTTAGGAATAATATAAAGAATTGCTCAATAAGTTGCATTCAGAAAAATACAGTAAACACAGTGCGATGTTTAACATGTTAAATATACAGTTCTGTGACGCTATTATACGCAAGTATACACTATTTCACAATATAACCTATTCACAGGGAAAACTGTGATAATATTATTTCACAATATTATTCATGCAGCCTAGGTAAGCAGATATGAGGTTTTGGAAAACATTAAAAACTTTTGAGCAATAGTAAATGCAAATAAGAATAGATATTACTAGGTTTTAGAAACTGTGTATACAGTGTCTGTATCTTTACCTGGTCATTCTGTTGTAGTCTCTTGCCTCACAATCTCAGTATGAGGCTCAACAGGAAAGCTTGCCTGTTCTTCAGTGTGTTTTCTGAGGGGAAAGGTTTAAGAAATTCAGACAAAAGACACTAGTTCTTATAAAACTGCATTTGAATAAAAGAACCAGACAACAAAACCGTACGCACGCAGTTTATGGCAATGTTTGACACGAGCGAATCGATCTGAGATCAGTGCAGAGGCACCATCAATGATTTTATCATGTTTGTAATTTGTTCACCTGTACATAAAGCTGACCTGATACATTAGATGTCCTACACAGACACATGATACTATATTTCAATCACACGCGAGAAGATGTGATTTAATGTAAGGAAGGTATGTTAATTCAGTAGCTCGCTGTTTGTTATTGTTTATGAGTTCCTAGCAGCTAGTCTATTAGCATTGTTGTTCATGGTAAGAAACTGATGCTGGCTTCACAAGCTATCTGAGCAGAAAGCCCGCGAATGCATCACGAAACACCCAGACTAACGCGCACACGGAGGAAAACACGCAAAGTTACGCTTTCAAACCTGTCTGTTCGTTTCTGTTTCTTCTGCTATCTCTGTATTCAGGCCTGGATCGGCCGAAACGTTGCTAATGCCAACCAATTATTTCCGGTTCAGTCGAGGAAGCCCCAAAAAAGGGACGCATGCGCGGACAGAGATACGTTTAGCCGACGACGTGCTGTTAAATTAGTTTTCTTACTTGACTGTTTGCAGATATAAATCGGGATTGTTCATTTTTGAAGTCAGCATATGTAAAGAAGTCTGAACATGCAAAACTATTGACAGCTTTTTTTTGATTGGTTGTAAAAAGCGGGACTATTGATGTAAAATATTCGTTGTAAAAGACATGTGAAACTGGACCACAAAACCTCATAAGGGTATTTTTTTACTTGAGATTTTTACTTAGATGAAATATGAACAATACGTTTTTTATTGATGTTGGTTTGTTAGGATATTTGGAATCTCAGGCTGCAAATAATAATAATAATAATAATAATAATAATAATAGATCCCCTTTAAAGATGTCCAAAGGAAGATTTTAGCAATGCATATAACTTATCAATATGGAAGGTCCTTGCACACTAAAAAGTAAATACGACATCACATTGTGTCAATCACGTTTACACTGCCTTTCAAACTTCTGTCATAAATAAATGAATATAAAATAATATTCTAAGGTTCTATTTTCTGTGTTGTCACACCCGTACCATGCATTTTGATAAAGGTATGACGAATATAAACAAACAAAAACCTAGGGCTATAAGAACATTTAGGATGCAGGCTGCAAAGACCTTAAGTTTTAATATATTTATGGTAGGAAATTTACAAAATAGTTTCATGGAACTTGATCCTTCCTTAATATAATAATGATTTTTCCCATAAAAGAAAAATGTATGAGTATTGTTGGCTATTGCTACAAATATACCTGTGCCATTTATGACCACTTTTGTGCTCCAGGGTCACATACTTATGAGGATGCAGCATTTATATCAGGATGTATAAATAAATGGCTGACATTTAGTACAGTGTCTTATTTTATAAGTGCATAATCCAAACAACTAAATATCATTCTTTCTTGAGTTTAGCTGAAAGACAACATAATTTGATTATTTTCATTTAACTTTAAGACACGTTTTGCACAGTTGTTTTCTGAATCTACTTGGAAACAGTGAATCTTGCTGAAATGAAGATTCCTCTGACTGAAAATCAGGTCTTTCGCAGCGCATGGATCAAGACCTGTATCAAATATTCCCATAGAGGAAAATAAGTAAATGGAGTCCTCTATACATTACAGGTAAGCAGCATTAAGTTGTTATAACCTTCAAAGGGTTTGATGCAAATCGCAACACAATATTTATAGAAAAGCAAGATTTTATTTAAGAAAACATTGTAAAAAATAAGATAAAGATAAGACTTTGACAAGAGACATTCAAAACGTCAGTAGTGCCCTCACTCGTAACAGTAACGCACAAAGCCTCAGTGTTTCTTCGTAAGCGAGTGTGACGGCAGACTGTGGTTCTGTGCTCTCCTGCTGCCCAGCAGACAGACAGCACCATGCTTCACTTCTCAAGCATCTCTTTGGATAAACAGGATCGGAATCCTTGTCACGTAAAGGATCGCTTTTCTGAATTGTGAAAAGGATAACAGTCAAGAGCATGTCAAAGGAACCCCTGGTACAACTCTAACCTGATTTTTGCCAAGTGCAAGATGTCCCTGGGACAACATTCTGATCAACCAATCAGATTTACAGTTTTTGTAGTTTAGTCTAACAGTAAGTGCTTGGTGCTTCAGCATCAGTCATCTATCATTAAACATGATTTTAGGCATTACTCATGGGTAAGGGTAGGTTAAGGTGTAGAGAGATGGTCATTGCATTAAAATGTTGGCCCAGGGTCAACAAAGCATGTTGACAAAGTGACACGTAGTACTTGGCAAAATCCGGACGTGCTGTCTGTAAACATTGAGAGATGCTGGTTGTGTGAATGTATGGTGCTAAAGAAAGTTTCACATAAACATTCCCGGTATTACTGTGTATGCCATCGTCTTCTTTTTTGAAATCAAAGTTTAATAACTTGCTCCACCTCAACTTTTCTTTTTGTCTGACATTAGAAAACTCTCCTCAAACCATCTGACTGCATTGCAGCATATACACCCACTTTGCATAATTCAATCTATTCCTAACGGATAAAAGATCCTCCCTCGCTCATTACTGTTTCACTTAGAAATACTTAAATGACTTCAAAAGCAAACAGGTATGCAGGGGTCGGCGTCCCTCTGTACTGTATAATAATGTCGTGTCTAGCTAAAAACGTATAAAAGATAAAGAATATTCGGGAGAACCACACAAAATGCAAAGCTCGGGAGAGCGATCTGAATGTGTTTTGAGCGCTAGCTTTGTTTTGAAGTTCTTCCGCGGGTCAGCGCTCAAACACAGCCTGTCTCGAAGAGCTTGAGCAGTTCTTTGCAGTCTGGGTCGATGAGGTCTGCTGGCTTCTCCCCATTTTCATTCTCTGCTTCCACACTGGCACCCAGAGAGAGAAGGTACCTAAAGGAGGAATTATAATTTACAGTTTAAAATATGGAATTTTAAGTATGGAAATATATGGAATAATCCAATAGTTTTGTAATCAGACTGTTATGGGTCAGAATTTTTTTCCAACTATGGAAGTCAGTGATGACCGAAAACAGCCTGGTTACAAACTTTCTTCAAAATATCTTCCTTTGTGTTCGGCAGAACAAACAATTATTTTGATGGTCCCTTTAACGTATTCTGTTGATTTTAATAAATGCAATACAAATTTGTTTTCATATGGTCAGTTTTTCGTTGATATTGCTTATAGGACTGCGCATGTATGAGTGTGTCCTCACCATGCAATCTCAGGATAGCCGTCGCTGCACGCCATATGCAGTGGCGTCCAGCCGTTCTCGTCCCTCTGGTGAACATCAGCTCCGTACTTTATCAGGAGCTTCACACACTCCAGGTTTCCAGATAGCACGGCTTCATGGAGTGCGGCCATTCCTGAGGAAAAAAGACAGCTTTTGTTAGGGTGGGCTGCTTAGTTTATCTGTCCAGATAGCTGTGAGATTAAACCTTTTCAGAAAATACCTCAGACTCAAACAGATGCCATAAGCTTTAACAGTTTACACCTAAAAAGACAAATCAAACCATTCATCAATTATCAAAGCTTAGGGTGTAAATTCTGTGCCACACCAAACATAATCCAGTAAATTGTCTATTATTATTATGCTGTCCGTTTATGTCCCCATTCATCTTAATGCTACTCAGCTGGCGCATGCGGCTGTATAAATCTGATTTGAATTGATCCATCATATGCAATAATTTTTGGACACCTTTTTAACCACTCACCTGAGCCATCATGTTACTGATCGCTCAGTATTTGTTTTATATTGCTCCTTGATGCCCACACATTAAAATATAAGGCAAAAAAACAACCTTTTATTACTAGGGTGGTACACTCAAAGGGACATCTTTGTACCTACTTACCCCAAATGTTTTAGTTGTACTTTATCCACCTTTTTCTTGATGTAAAAATGGGTGCCATTTGTAAATTCTATGGGTCTATCTTCCTGTCTAACCCACGTCCAGCTATTTTTAGTTTGTTTTGCTGCTTGATATTTAAAATTAGTGTGTCCTATCATGTTATTTGAATGTATTATCACTGGTTTTTAGTGCAAACCGTTTTACCATTTACTGCACATTCTTATTTTCCTTGTTATTTACGTATAGCATCTAACTTACTTACTTCCATGTTCAGTAAAATGCTGAATAGGTGCACAGTAATATTCTAATATGCACTTTTTAGGGGTTAAAATTAGTCCTTTTAAAGCTTCCCCCCAAGTGACCAATTGTTATTCCTTTTAAAAAAGTAAAAGCAACGCACAATTTTACAAAATTTTCATGAAAACCATTATTTAGCCTGGGCCTGCCCATACTTCCTGTGACACTCGAGAGCAAAGTTAGTCTGGCCAAGCTGCCGTTTTAGAGCATTTCAGTTCCCAAAAAATAGGAACCAATGACAAACAAGCCCCCCCTCCCCGGCATGACTGAGGCGGGTGTAACGCGATGACACAGCAGTTTTGTGACCCAAAACCATACCGGCTTTCAAACATGGCGTGTACCGAGCAGCAACAATCGTTCGACTCTGCTGTTGCAGATGTTTTGAAAAATTTTCCCAACAGGTTTTCTTTGAAAACGGAGCAGAAGTAATTAAAGTAAGTAAAGACATTTTCCTACTGCTTTAATCAAGGTTGCGGTGGCATTCCACCGCTACACATACGTCATCAGAATGAGTGGTCTGATTAGTTTTAGATTCGTCCAGTAGTATACAGAGGCATCTGATGGACGCAGGTTAAGCCAGCCGCCCAGAAGGCAGGTAGTAAGGTAGCTTGGCCAGACTAAGCTCCTATGAGCTTAATAGTCGCGGAAGCCAGGCTATTATTTTTGTACATTATATGCATAATTTTTTTTACAAATATACATTCAAAATGTGCAATGTAAATCATTATATATTCATAATTACCCATCGTAATAATACAATACTATGGTATTTTGTACATGCAAAAAATAAACAAATTTTAACAAATTTATTTTGCGTTCAGCTTGTTTTCCCAGCTTGCAAGCCCATAACTTTGTTGTAATGTGCATATGCAATTAACTCATAAATACGATCATTTCCACTTGACTGAGATAAGCCATAACTGCTGAAGCTAAAACCCCACTGACCCTGCCTCGACGTCCTACCATTGGTTAAACCAGAAGTTGTCATGTCATGTTTGATCTACGATTTAAACATTGCATAAAGTTAGAGTTTACCGTTTACAGGAAGTTGACCTACGAACTGTTTACATCAATTCAACACACTGAAATACTCTGGAACTGGAGATCGTAGATTAAACAAGTGAATGAATCTGTTTGCACTAGACGCGTGAAAAGTGAGATTCACTCACCAGAAGGGAAAATGGTGTCCAGACGCACTTTCCTCGCCCTCATAAACCGGCCTATCTGTTCCAGCTCGCTGTGCCGGACCAAATCCTGGAATACGACATCGTTTGTGAAGCGCACGGCCCGGGCGGGTTTGAGGGCTACAGTAGGAGTAAGCTGTACGCTTGCCCGGGCTGAGCTGCTCTGCCGGGTTGCCTTGCTGTAGATGGGGGTGTAAGTGGAGGTGGGCTTGTAGGCAGGTGTGTAAGCGGGTGGAGTGTGGTATGATGGCGTGTGGAGTGCAGTAGAGCTGTACTTTGAGGAGCTGTAGTATCCGGGCGAGTACGAGCTGCTGGAGTAGAGTGACGGTGTGTAATGGGTGGAGGTGTAGTGTGTGCTGGAGCGTGTGTACTGTGACACCGGGTACTGGTAGCTGTACTTCATTCCCGCAGACGCCACGGCTTTGCCTCCCCCCTTGGCTCAAGGCTCAAGAGGAGGACAATAGACACTCTGAAACTCAAGTCAAGCTCCAAGCAAGAGTAAAATCCTGTTTTAGGGAGGGGGATCTTGAACCTTTGAGTTCACTCTGTCTTCAGTTTTTACAATCCGCTTCAAATCCCAAATAATGTCACTTTTCCAGAAAAATCAGTTGACTATTTAGGGGGGTTTGGTTTCTTGTCAAGTTTAGTTAGCTTATCTCTCCCATCACCATTGGTTTCATCAGCTTTATTTGCACGGGCTGCACAGTCTGCTCTTCTGGGAGTGAAGGTTAAAGCAGGGTCCTATATACCCTTTGTAGGGTTATTTTGGGGATGTCATGCCTTGTATCGAGTGACTGTGATGCAACTCCTCCCACCGTACTTTCACATGCACTTTTGTTGACTCCGCCCCCTCATAAACATCTGTGACAGCACCAGTGCATGTTCTCTGAGCGGCCTGGGAGTCTCTTTCTAAAAACTTGGACAATGTGTGTTTGCAACATAAATGAGCTCATCCTCTATGGCGTGATTGAGCACATGGGCAACAGCTGAAGGGAATGAGCGTTTTACGAGAGGATCTTCAATCTAAGACCTGAAAGAGACATGTGATCTTTTTATAACATTTCAGTCGATCGTAGGTTTTAGATAGACACCCAGCTCAGTTGCACTGGTTCTGGAACACTGTCAATAAACAATACAGGGATGAAAACATAAACATTTGTGTGATGTACCAACTGAGAATACAAGACATGAATGACTGAATGAATGCAATATATAAATATATATGTAGTATATGACTCCAAATGCAGCCGAAGGTTGTGCTATTGACAATGTAATCATATTTTTACTATAACACATAAAAAAAAGAATGTTTGTTGTTGTTTGCTTTTTAGTGTACACTATTCCAATATGGATGTAATCAATAATCAATTTCATCATCCACACACAGGAAAAACTCAAAGCATGATATGGTGTGCCAGAAAGCAGACACAAACATGGCTTTATTGAAACATAAAGCTCAAACAAGCATCTAAACATGGGCCGTGTGCTGTGCCAATGCATTGATGCTGTCTAGTGCTGGGTCACTCGGCTGTAAATCAGGCCTGCTAAATTTACCATCGCCCTCAGTATTGAACCAAGTAGGTCATATGGTGCGGGCGCTCAAAAAAAATATTTTTTTTCCGATTTCAGTCAGATCATTGATTCTATTTCTGTATGTCACGATGGGACAAGCTGCATTAGCCATCCCGTGTGAGGAATTCATTACGTAATAATGTGGTTAAATTCGTTTTAAATTAAATACGTTTTAGTATCAATAAAATGAATACAACAATAAATTAGGTTACACTTTAGTTATGCAACCATCCATATCCATAACCCAATAGTATAGACAGTGCAGTAGTTAATTGCTTAATGGAATAGTTCACTCCAGAATTGATATTTTGTAGTTAATAAATGACTTTCATGATACGGTATGACTTTATTTCTTCTGTGAAACACAAAAGGAGAAATTTTGAAGAATATTCACACACACTCTTTTCCAAAATGTGAATGTGTACATTGTGTCTGTAAAGATTCAGGAACAAAACAACAAAATTTTCCCAGCTAGCATTTATATTATTTAATGAAGGAATATTTTCTTTTGGTCTTTTTTTATGGTTTTGGTTTTAATTAAATACAAACCCTTAACAGACTGAAATTTAAGTTGCTATCCACTGCTAAAGTAGCTATAAACTAGCTATTTATTCTCATTTACATTTTCAGTATCTTGATTGGTTTCAACTTATGTGAGAACCAGTGGAGTCTGGCATCCACTTGCTTTCTTTGTACAGCAAGTTATGGAGAAATTTCGAAAAGTCACTGAAGAAGTCGGAAAAGAAAACCTTTGGTGCATTTCCATTTCCGATTTGCCAAAATCTTTGCAATATTTTATAAATGTCGATAAAAACCTATTGTGAAATGACGGCGTTTTCATTAGCCAATGTTATGCAATAAGTTGTAACCTATAACCAATTTTGCAATAAGTCGTGGTGATGGATGTTGGTAAGTTTATGTATATCGCAGCCAATGCACTGGCTGAAAAACCACCCCATGTGAGCTTAAAATGTCCGAGTTTTGCAAAATTGACGTGTTTCCATTAGATTCCAAGAGTAATGGAGACATAGCTATTGATATAGTGGGGGCGATTCAATTTAATGATTTTAATTAAATATGCAATAATCATGGGGGGTGATTTTTTTACTACATGCTATTGTATGGCTTCATATACACGCATGGACAGCTCATTGTTTCTGATGCATTTTTCTCTCTCTGAAACCCCAGATCAATGTGTATTTCCATTGAGCAGCTCAGACATTTTGTATAACACCTCCTTTTAATACCCACATAGACCATTAGAGAGATAGGAGAGATTGTATATATATTTTCCTTTTTTAATTAAATCCTGATTTGTTCTTCTTGACCTTAAGGACTTGAAAAGGTCAGCCGGTTGTACGTGCCTGCTCTCACATAGCTGGTCTGTGTTCTGAGCAGCCATTTGTGTGTTTTCACCGTCCTCAGATCCTCAGGTCTGACCCACACCACTGCAGCTGTCCTCCAGAAGCGTCTGAGCTGCTTCCATCCGGATTTCAAAGGCCTTGGTGTCAGACTGCAGCATTTCACAGAAGGTGTCGTCCAGCCAAGAGAAATAGCAAGGACATAATCCATCTCAGCTCATATTATCAACACTATAATGACCTGAAAAGGACACGACCAGCACGCAATAATATCAATTATTGGGATGTCTTTATGTCAACACTTTCAAGGGCGAATTTGAAGATATGATGTGATTCACATTGCAATAAATTTGTCCCTATACCTCGCCATGCACTTTATACATTGGAGATCCACCTCTCGTTTTGTTCCAGTCCCTTTTGACTAGTCATTTTGTGTTTCTTAGAACCACCAGTTCTGACAGCTTACCATTTCTGAAATGTTTTTAATTATTTATTTTTCTCTTGCACTGATTCAGTTCTATTCCTGTCGATATTCTGAGGGGATTTAGAGGAGATTGCTTGTATAACGTTTGCCCTACTTATACTTTTTTTTTCTGGCTGTTGACGGTATATTCTGATTTATGGAGTGATAAAAACCTTTAACTCGTCGAGTAGATTTATGGAACTGAATTCAAATTAGTGCAGTCTCAATTAGACAATGCCTGCTTTGCATATTTAATCATACTTTTTCAGACACTGTGATTAGTCATTACGGTGACATATGTCATTTAAAATATTTACCTTATTTAACTGTAGTGTGGAAACTCTTTATGTTAAGGACACTTCGCAAGGAGTTTGATTGAGAGGCAATCTGACCAATCATAACCTCGAATCTACAATTTTTGTCTGACAAACAAACCAGACAGGAGAGTTGAAAAATGACGTGTACTGACATCTTTTCGAGGTTGAAACAGTAAAAAACTGAAAAAAAAAAATGGTCAGAATATTTTTTTGATAAACCTTAAAAAAACGGTACTTTTTTGTTCCATAGTAACAGGTAATTACTGTAATTAAACATGAAATATTTTTGTAATTACAGGTTTATTGTACTTTTACCTCAACAACTATCAGAATACAGTAGTATTCTGACAATTAGTTAATAAACATTTGCAAACAGAAAATTCAATAATGAACACTGAATGCTATTAAAATTGGTTTTGTACCTTTAACATACTGACAACCACCATAATAGTGGTGGTAAAAAAGAGACATGTGAAGAATCAAAGCTCATCACAAGTAGGTTTGCCCCAATTAGAAGTATGTACTAGTCTATAGAAGGTGCAAACACCATGGTAACACACATTACACCTAAGTAATGCAATAAACATTACACAAAGATGTAACATAAAGCCTGAATGTTCATAACTGATAACACAAACAATTTAAAAAACATGATTATTTCAGCAAAATACTTTCAAATGTGGAGTGTCCCGCAGAGAATTCTGGGAATGTGTGCTTTATATTACTTATAAACATCAAATTAGGAGTTTATTGAGTCATAGTTAATAGTAAGAACTGCTCCCCAAAGTTTGAACTGTAATGTATTTCCTTAAATGATAAAACTATCAAAAAGTGCAATATAATAGTATAGGATTGTTTGAAATAAAGTGGCTCAGAGCTGAAGTCTAGACACAGAGATATTATTAAGGTGGAGATAATTGAATTATCCCAGTCAGGGGTGGCTGTTTTTACCCCGACTATCATATTGCACACTCTCTTTTATGGCAGTGCCTCACAGCTTGGGCTCACAGTCGAGGAGAAAATGAACATGATTGGCTGGAAGGGATTGTTTCTGAAAACACTGCTTTACTATTGGATATGTGCCAGCGTGATGCGACCACTCACTTGATCGGGTCAGCAGTTCAAATAAAGCATGATAAACATAGTACAAGCAGCCCAACTCCCACACGTACACGGCTTCACAGTTTACGTGAAACACACTTCACTAACAAAGAAAGCCGAGAACTCCTACACTACATCATGGGCCGAGAATATCACTCCTGTCTTAAGTGTCTCTTGCTTTCTCTGTGTTTTATATGTGCAGGGCCAAGATTTTTTTTTGCTTATTTTCAGGTGAAAATCTACCAGATGGATTTAATTTATTTCTCAAGGATGCATTAAATTGAACAAAAGTGACAGGAAACACATTTGTAATATAACAAAATATATTAGTTTAAAATTACTTTTTATTTATCAGTGCATCAATTAAAAAAATATTAACAAAAATGTTATGTAGAAAAAAACATTCAACATGTTATTACATTATAAGGATTTCATCACATTATAAGTATTTTTGAAGGATCATGTGACATTAAAGACTTGAGAAATGATGCTGGAAATTCAGCTTTCTTCACAGGGTTGGACTGTAAAAAAATATGGTAACAACATTTTAGGTTTTATGGTATTAAGTTAAATTTACATTTAAATACCGTAATTTCATTAACTGATAAAATGTTAATATATCAACCTATTAAAATAATGAATTCTTTTGTTTTGTACCTTTGAAATACACTGACATGCACCAAATGCAAGGGATGACAAGAAAAATCACAAGATGAACCAAAGCCCACATCACAAGCAGCTTTTAAATATGAACATAAAGAAGGTGCCTAGTGTCATTCACACAAACACTAAACACCATAATGGTGAGACTCAAATATGCAAAAAACTAATTTAACTACATTACATGCATACAACCCTAATAAACATAACTGATGAGAAAAACACAGAAAGAAACTAGTTATTTCAAAGAAAAAACATCACATTCAAACTAAATTTGAAATGCAAATGTCAGTTTACGCTTTTCCCTGCAAATTTTACAGGAATTTACTTAACAGGTTATTGCTGTACCATTTTCAGTTTTTTAAGGTTACAATCACAGTAATTTTTACAGTGTAATCATACCGAAAATGTATTAAAAAATGTGCCTAAAGTAGCTTGTGTTTTATAGCAAAGAAACACAAAAAGACTGCTAGTTCACCACTGAATAAAATAATCCGCCTCAGTGTACTGTGCTTCAGTAAATGATTATTTGCTCGCTCATGATTTTGTTTACCATGTCTTCACGTGGTGAATTTATGTTGTGCTCTCAGTCTGAAAAGCTGCCCATTTATGAGAGCTTTGGTATTTGACCTCTCTGCCTCTTTGGCTGCAGTGTCAGTCCTGCTGTCACTACGTTAGATTTGCAACATGCTCAGTGCTTTACCATAGAAGGCTGTCAGGTACCTCGGTATTAGGTGTACTGCTGTAATCCCAGTCCTGTGTTCAAGCATTAAAGGCATTATAACCTAGAAAAATAATTTGTGCGTGTTCAGGTGTTTGCTAGTGTGCATTTTTAGGACTGTTTTCATACGTTCATACTTTATAATTTGTTTAGTAAAAGTATCCAGTTTAATATTCTAATATTTAATTTGTCAGTCTACCTGCTCTACATGTGAGTTTCTGCTCACAAAGAACACTTTCAATTAGTCTCTAATCTGTTTCTATTCTGTTGCCTCAGAAAACAGGTTTAGAATTGGATCTGTGGTTTTTCAATTTGATCTTTGGACCATAAACACTATAGAGGATGCAAGAACAGAACAGAACCATGCAGTATAAAAAAGTATAGCCCATGTCTATATCAGGGATCAGTAATCCACTGTCTAAATGAAGCGGCTAATCACCCTGCTGCAAACGCTGACCACTGTAAAGACACAGGAGACACAGTGCTAGCATGTGGTCTTTAGCAAAGTCTACTCAGAAAGCCAGCGTTCACCACGTGCCATGTGACAAGCATTTGATGGATTTTTTTGTTTGGTTAAGCAGCTGCATTGGAGAACTTTAGTGTAGAATGAACCATTTTGAGCAACCGAATTATAAGAAAACTAGCACTTCCTACCAAATAAGGGAAAGTTCAGTCATGATTCTAAACATTTGATCATATAGATGTTTATAGCTATAAAGCCTTTAACAGACTGGAGAGCTGACAGACTGTAATGCTCTGGCACTGCCCACTGTGGCCTGTTATCTGTGAGAATTTTCCAGGCTTAAACTGAGCTTTGCACTTAGCAAAACAAGACTTTTCCACACCTAGCTCTGGTTGCACGAAGTATGCCATTCCATAGACTGTAAAGTCGCTCTACTTTAAGTCACCAGCACATGTTTTCCATTCAGCTTCCTGTTGCATGTCAAAAAATAGAACATAATTTCTGAAGCGTTTATAAATTTGGGACAAAAATGTTACAACTACAGCACAAGATGGACGCCACTCCCGAGCCACAGCAACAGCCCAAGATGGCTGCCAATCCAGAGCCCCAGCCGCTGCACAGACCTAACCTAGAGTCACTGCAAGTACATGTTTTCTCAGCCTATGCCCAAAGGAGTAGAGCCTTCAGCTTCTACGGATTTCAAGCCAAAGTCTCCAGCCACATCGAATGCCACTCCAATGTTCCCCAGCATCGAGGAGATGGCACCCGGGGGCCTTTGTGGCTGGTGTCCAGCCTGGCGGACCCTCCACTGATGTCAGTGAGAGCAGCTGGTCTCCTTAGGGTCCCAGCGCAGGCTATCACAGAGACTGTGCCTCTTTCCTCTGTGATTCCAGTCATGGCCGTTGCCCTTTTGTTTGTGTGGGCCGCACACTGTGCTCCAGGAGTCTTATCTATCCATAAGCCCATGTCAGAGAACTCATTACCATGATGAGTTTGTTCCTAAGTCTACCTCAGAAACCCTAATCCTCTGGAGGTTCCACCGGTGGCTGCACAACCCTCAGTTGTTTTGCCTAAAGCGAAAACCACTCTGGAGGTTCTGCCATTGGCTGCACTGACACCAGAGGTTCCCAGAAATTCCCCCCAGTGGCTGCACAACCCCTGGAGATGTCTGCTTTGTCTCTGGAGTGATGGCTGCACAGGCTCCAGGACAATCAGTACGCACCATTGTGCCCTCGCCTTGCACTGCCACGGACAGGAGGGCTACCACTGAACGCTCATTATGTACATTAACTAATGTTAACAAATGACATCTTGTAAAGTGTTACCATTTATTTATTTCCAGATTCTAAATCTGGCTAAATTGCACCTCATATATTTATTGCTTGTCATTTGCCTTTGAAAGATGAGAAATACATCTGATATAAATGTGCATAATGTAGCATAAAATGCTATTTTTTAATCAACTATATCTATCCACTTTATATTAGGTGGTCCTACGATGTACTTACATTTCAACTAATCATTTGGTAAAATGCACATATTGTGTACATACATGTTCTTACATTGTAATTACAATTTTACTGTTGACCCATTCCATACAATTTTAAACCAGCCTTAAACCTACCCATGCCAACAAACCTGCCCCTAACCTCACCTGTATCCCACCTCAATAGCAGAAGAATAATTGAGTATGAACACGGTTAAGACATAGCACTTATTTTCTGATTTAAGTACATTAGGTCACCTAATATAAAGTGGGACTGATCATTTTAACACTACCACTTATTTAAGACACTGTGTCATGCACAAAATACGCAACACGTAAGACACCAAGCATTTAAAGCAGTATGAACAGATGATTCTCCTGGAACTGAAAGTCAGTCTGTAGAATTAGTGCAGGTCCTCCTGGGGCTGTTCATAATAGAGCACAGTTTAGCTCAGATGGCAGATGCTTAATGGGAACAAAAATAGGTAGTGCTCCTCTCACCCTCCTTGCACTGTGAGTAAAAGCAAAAGTCCTTTTCTCTGACCGTTTACCCCCTGCTGAGAAGACCAGCACTTGAATGGGATGTGTGCTGGTAACTTTATAGGTATCTTAAAGAGCGGGTAATATGGTTTTTAAAATAATATCATATTTGCAGTTGGTAATGTAAGTTATTCATCCAAAAAGTACATGATTAATATTGTCTCTCAAAACAAAGAGTCGATTTAGAATCGACTTAACGAGTTGTTTCATTTTCAAATCTTCTGCCTGTTACTGAAGTACGTCACTAGGTTACATATTTGCATAATCCCCACAACCCCCGTGAAATCTGACCTGCCCACAAACACTTTCGCTAGTCAGTGTTTACATCATGTCAAGAATATGCTGTGTTCTGCGCTGTAATAGCAATTGTATTTTATGTTCATTGCCCAAGCATGCTGATGTAAAGAGTGGTTAAACTTTTTTTACACAATACCACAGCAGTTTAATGAGAACCTTTTGTTGTGCGTTCGTCATCTTGCTGACTTGGCAACTTTTGGAGAGTTCAACGCCGAATTTGCTAAACGCTTGTCCATGTAAAATAACTCCATTCAAACATCTCCAAACCACAGCCTGTAAAGCGCAAATACAAAGTTTAAACCTACCACTGAGAAACGTCCTGATCAAGACGTGCTTGCGATAGAGTTTCTGGTTGAGCGACTGTGTCTGCATCATCCTTTTCCTCGGACTCTGGCTCGTATTGATGCCTTTTTAAAAAATCTTTGAATATACAAATGAATTATGGAAACTAATGTTTCCTTTTTCTATTGCTACACTGAATAACGTTAGATATGGAAAAACCAATCAAAAAAGGCTCGTCAACTGACCATCCAATCAGTGCAGAGTTGGCTTATGGAAGGGAGGGGTTTACAGACCTTACGATCTGAATTGATGCAAACGAACCATATCGGAACCATTCCAAAATGAGTCTTATATTACATGCATATTTTGAGAAAATTACAATGTCCTTTTGTGACACATTTAAACCTGTTGTAGGCGACAATAGGAGAGCTGTAGATCCAACCACACAACTTTGGGAAGACGTTTGCGAATGTTCAGAAAACACCAAATCACTGAACTCTGTTGATAAACATCACAACCTGCTAACAATACTTTCGTGAAAAACACACAACAGGTCGGCTAACCGGAAAATTCAGGCTGTTCTTGTAGCAAGGTTAACACTCTTATCTTATGCTGATATTATGAATAAAAGAACATCCCTGGCTTGTTCCAAACACAACAAACCACAAATAAAATACAGGACGTCCAGCTCAGAGAGCTTCACACAACGATTCCTTCAAAGCCTTTCATGATGTGTTTAATGATTTGACTCTTTATTTCTCAGCAGTCTATTGTTCGCCTGCGGTTTGTTTTGTGCAAATGTGAGAGGGGGCGCGCTGACATTGAGCAGGTATGAAGAATGCTAGCTTGCGAATAGCCTGAAGTTCTGAGTAGAGCCACGCAGCTGTTTCAGAGTGTTGCCGGAGCATGTGTGTGGCTGACTTCATAGGGTGGGTTGACAGAGCTTTAATGGTGTGATTGTTTGTGTGGGGATTGAGTTCCCGATTCTAAAAAAAATGTGGGTGCTTTGAACGGTCACTATGTTGCTTGCACAATGGGGGCATGAGTTTTACCCACACACCATATAGCCAATGACTGTGTGCTTAGCAAAAATACAGGAAGTGTAAAGGACACAGTGCAAGGTAAGCTAATTTAACCCCGGGGAGAAAAAAAACATCAGAGTAACACTCAGCAAAACAGGTGCCATGTTGCAACGGACACATGTTAGTGCTTTACACTTCACAACATGGGATAAACAAGCTTTTAAAACACAGTGATCGGCCAGGACTTGATTTCAAATTAGAATTTTAAAGAAACCCAGTGGCACTTTACTTCACAGTGCAGGCAATTATAAGCACATGATTTATGATTAGGTTGTTTACAGGTAAGTTTAAGGTTAACACCTAATTATTACCCATTTATAGTAAGTAGTAGGCAATTATTACTCATCATTATACATCAAGGACACAATAAATTGATCAAAAGTGACAACATTTATAATTTTTAATAAGATTTCTTTTTCAAGTGCTTTTAATTCATTAAAGAATCCTGGACAAAATAGTCTCATGGGCAATTCGTACGTATTCGTACGAGGTGGCAAAATTCGTACAACCTCACTTGTACGATTTTGAACGATTTGTTTAAACCTCAGTGAAGGGTAGGTTTAGGGCCGGGGTTAGCTGTAGGCCACTCGTACAAATTCATACAAATTGGCAACTCATAAAACATGTACAATTTAGCAAAAATCGCATGTACAAATTAGCCACCTCGTAAAATATGTATGAATTGTCGTGAGAATGAGTTGTTGTAACGCTTTCGGTGTGGTGCGGGGTGCGTTGAGCAAACAAATCCTCAGTGGAGCACAGAGCGGAGGACACGCCTGAATTGCAATGTATTTAATTAACAAAAATTTAGGGCAAAGAAACAAGCTGGCGGGGCAGCCAAAAGACATACAAATGAAAAGACATCGGTATTTAAAGGGTGACAAATTAGGACAAAAGTGAGGGCAGGTGTAAAAACAACAGGTGAAACAATC
>JAUCMT010000068.1:21539728-21553460 GCA_032357475.1 Enteromius thamalakanensis
CATTATTGTAACACCGCTACGTTTTGCGCTTTGGACCAACGTAGCCAGGGTACAATTTTATATGAGACTGGGTTGAACACCAACAAAGCTTTTACAAGTTTGGAACAACATGGGGGTAAGTGGTTATTGACAAAATGTTTATTTTTGGGTGGAGTAACCCATTAAGTATCTGTAAGTAAAACAAAAATGAGAAGTGCCCATGCAATATCTTTTCTTGCTTTCCTGTAGTTATTGTTACTTTATTGCTTTTATAGCAATATGAATTCATCTCCAGAGTTTCCAAAAATTGACACTAATTACTCATTAGCCTCTCTGGCCCATAGCTTTGACTTCATTTCCAGCCAGCTGACCCTTAGACCCACAGGATAACCTCTCTCTGATCTTACGATCAATAACGTCATGATTCACTGCAACTGCACAAAGTCATTCTGGAAAAAAACAAGAAGCTGTAGAGATTTACAAATAAAGATAAGACGAATCCCAGTAGTTTGAAAATGACTCTGATGTGAGATATGTAAACTAGGATCAGCCATTATGCATGCAGTGAATATTTTATGACTCTCATTTTTGAAATACATTCAAACCTTTTAATGTGGACAATCTATTTGGGCACAGATGAAATATCTAATCTGCGTAAAGCCCAATCCATTTCATCCCTCTGTAATTGTGTTACGTGTTATTATTTAAATGCACACAATGACAAATTAGTTATAAATATGAGATATTAAGTTTGCACACGCCACTGGAATTATCACAGATAGCGAATAGTAAAATAATTTCATAGATTTAATATAGTTTTGAAATGCTTATTTTTCAGCTAATTCCCATGACCCCATTACATTTTAATACATTATATTAGAGAAATAAAGGGAAGGAAATTTGACAGAATTTTGCATTCTTTTTTATCATCATATTGCATTTTTTAGATCATTGATTGTTAATTGTTATATTATAATAATTCATGCATAGTATACAAACTATTCATGTAATAATGAAATAATAAAATATTTATGATTATAAAGTTCAAATATCAACTACTAAGTGAGAAGCATGATATCTTAAAATTAAAATTAAAATGAATTTTTTTTTTCTAAAGAATTCTGCCACTATCCTGACAATATGCCATTCTTTGGCAAACATTGAATTTAAATTTGCATTCATTTTTCACTTTGAGGTCTGAGTGTGTCTCTAGTAGCGTCACACAGGCTCTGACTCCGCGCACGGTTCTGAGAAACTCTATGACTGTATTTGCCCAGCAGCGTATGATTTATTAGTAATTATGTGTTAATGGCTGGCACTGTATCGTCACACAGGGCTTCATCTTGTGTTGAGGTGCTGCTTGCTAACGCTGAGCTCATTCATTAGTGTTGACAGCACTGAAATATTAGCTAGGGAAGGGAATTAGGTGCCGAGGTTTGCGGATCGGCACAGTTTCACACATCAAACTTACATGAACGTATACACCCCAGTCTGCATGCTCCTACATACAAATTCACTCAGTTCCTCACACAAAAATATTTATGCCTTTAGAGCTCTTAGTAATCTCTTAAGTAGTAAATAATTGTGGATTTACATATGCTGGCTTTAACAGTGTTATGTAAAAATTAGATTTAGATTATATGGAGAATTCTACCTGAAATTCAAGTTTCATCATTATTCCCACACCCTCATGTTTTTCCAAACCTGTATGAGTATTTTTGTTCTGTTGAACACACAAAAAAACAATATTTTGAAAAATGTTGATACAGTAACTATGCAGCTTTTGATAGCTATTGACCTAAAACCATTGTATGAAAAAATAACGTTGAAAGTAGTCCTGTTAAACAATTATTCATGATTAATCACATCCAATATAAACGTTTTTGTTTACATAATATATGTGTGTATACTGTGTATGTTTATTTTGTGAATATATATGCACACATATGGCTATATATATTAAAAAAATGTTATGTTTGTTTATAAAATGTAGTTGTATACGATATAAATCATATGAATATATACAAGTTAATTAATGCAAATATTTTTAAGATATATACTGTATGCGTGCGTATTTATAAAGTCGTATTTGTGCATTTAATATCACCAAATTATCTAATGAATTATTTAATTTTGAAAAAATACTAAATAAAAAAAGGGGTTAAGCATTGAGAAATCAAGAAATAAAACAGTTTCCTTATACAATATGTATACTGAAGTCATTGCATGGATTGAATTATTAATATATCATTAAATATTTAGATAGATCAACATCGACGAGCATCCTGTC
This sequence comes from Enteromius thamalakanensis, assembly GCA_032357475.1. NCBI lineage: Eukaryota > Metazoa > Chordata > Actinopteri > Cypriniformes > Cyprinidae > Enteromius > Enteromius thamalakanensis. The sequence continues at coordinate 21,541,998 of JAUCMT010000068.1, forward strand.
ATGTTTATGTATGTACGGAGGCTGGTCTCATGTGGCTGAGTGCAGTACAAGAGCTCTTATAAAACAAGCATGTGAGATGCTGCAGTGGGCACATTGATGATGATGATCATCAGTAATGGCCAATGAGAGCACTTCTTTATTACCTGCTTCTCCAGCGTGATGAGAAAGAGAGAAAAAAAACAGCCGAAAGACATAACATTAACATGCAATCTGATGGAATATCCATTCCAGCATGTGCACATTTAACAACTAGGACAAGCCCATTTCAGCAGGAACGGGAGGGGAGAGAAGAAAGAAGATTTTCCCACAGGAGACTGCAGCACACATGAATTTCACCCATGATGCAGCACTCAAACACTTTGATATTCAATACATGCACTTACACTTAATCTTAATTTCCGTTTCTTTGTGCTCAACATATCTGCGCATCAGACAGAGAAATTCATCAGATTCAAGATCAGAGTTAATTTGAAATTAAAGCAGCATGTGTGTCAGAGCTGTGGCTGTGTTTGAGGAGGTCAGGAGCCATCAATTCTGAACTCAACAATCTCACGTGGAGACAAGTGCTTTGTTGCTATGGACACATGACAAATAAAAAATTGTATTTTCTAAAACTGGCTCATATTAAATGTTTTTATAGGCAGCAGCTATTTGGACTATAGCGATAAATGCGCTAAGTGCAAATAGCCATATATAATATTCACATAATAGCAACGTTATAGATTCAATTTACACAATGTTAAAGAAGTAGTATTTTCTGCCATTGTAATATTTATTGCAAATAGTGGCAATTATCTAATCTGGTGTCATAAAAATATGTAGCTCTGTGTACTTTCTGCGCAGCACCATTTTTACAGCAATTTCAAAGAGAAATGCCCTCTGAGTGGCACTAAAACACAGGTTCACATGAACTCTGGCACATTTTTATTATGTTGTAAATATATTGTGGTGCTTCAGAATTGAAACATCCTGGGACTGTTGCTAGAAGTTAATGCTCTATCATGTTGTATGCCCTACACCAAATCCAACTCCAAACCTACCGGATATTGTTGACAAGTGCAAAAGTGATATACAAATGCATGTGTTGATGCAATTGTGCCATTTCAGCTTTCTTCTACACAGATTTGAACTGTTTTATCGAGCTGTAGTTGGACACTGGAATCGAACCAGAACTCCTCGCCTCTCAATTACATCCCTGTACTCTGTGAACTACCGAACAAACCTATCGTCTTTGAAAACAGATGGGATATATGGGACAGAAGCTGGATATGTGTAATGGTAACATTTAAAAGCATCAGTATTTAAATCTCCCAGCTTATTTATATTGTTTTTGAGTGATAACCTGACGATCTTTAAGTAATTGTGTGAATATTACTCTTTTATTAATCAAAATGTGTGTGAAATAGAATGGTGTTTGAGTTTCACTGCCTCTAGTGTTAATTTCTTTTGAAACCTGCAGTGATATGTACTTGTTGGTACATATTTCTTGACTCACTAAAATAGACCAAGGTATGTTTATGCCATGAGACCAGGTAGCAATTATCTGCCCCCCAGTATTGTAGTACATTACCCAACAAAATTTGCAATGAAAAAATATTGAGCATTAATTTCCATTTTAATTCAAATTATTAAATAAATTCCACCTTATTTGGACAATAAAACCGTGCCTACACCTACCTCTATTTACTTAACTACCTAACCTAATTTTTGGTTGTTTCTGTGATTTGTTATTGAATATAAAAGCCTTTCTGATGTAAGACAAGATCTGAAATCTTGCAAACGGTGAATTCAAACTTGGATTGATCGCGTCAAATTGACAACGCCATCAATTTTACCATCTACAGTACAACACTGGAGCTGAAACAGACTTTGGCTAGCCCAATCACCTGTTTCTGGTGGGTGGAGTTAGTGCACATTGCCTCTACCAAACAAGGTGTAAATAGACACTTTGCAACTATATGCCAACTTATTGCGCAAACCTTAACCCTAACCAAACAGGCAACTAATACTCTAGCCAGTGTCTGAAGTGAAGGACATCCATGTAACCCATCACACTACAGTGGTTAAACAATACATCATTGTATGGAAATACACTCCATAACTTTCCAACTATTGCATCTCATTCCTATTGAGAAATAATGATTGGAGTAATTTAATGTTTACTTAATTATCTCTAAACTTTTCTTTCGTAACCTGTCTGACAGCATTTTCTTAACAGTAATCTTTTTGTTGTTGTGGTTGTTGCCTGTAAGTCACTGAGTTACATTAAGGTTTCGGGTGAATGCCATTGTAACTGATAAGACTCAGGATTCTATTCAGAGCTACTCTTGTCCTGGGACTCAAAATTATTAATTTTTATGTCAGCACTCATAACCAAAAATTGATCCATCCAACAAAGTGCTTTGTTGTTGACAGCAGAATTACTATATTAATTCACATCTATATCCTCATCTGAAATATTGAAGCACACCAGATAACAGTGCCTCTAATATAACAACACATGACACAGAAATATGTAACAACCTAACTGGTAAAGCAGATGCCATTTTTTTGTGGATTTCAAATGGCAGCCCGGGGAAAAATATTAATTTTAAGGCTTATTCTAAAAAGTGAATCAGTTTGGAAACTGCATGACGTGAGCATGCTACATTTAATAGTAATCATATGCCTTATAGTATAAAATAATGCCAATTTGTCAATAAATCCCAGCAAATTATGCAAGTATAAAGTTACCAAATGTCATTTGTCATTTAATAGTGTCTGATTGTATTTCAATTTATCATAATCTTGATTAACTAACTGTCCAGTAAAATACCAACCTAACAATAATGTGAAAAGGAGTTTTCCTTTGGGATTTTCCTTTCACCCTGCAGTGGGGAATGTATCAAGGAGAATTTAGCAGCAAGGACAAAGAACACGTCCGTTAATTAGGTTACCATCCCGAGAGTGGCAGCACACTAATCTGCTCTAATTGCTTTCCAGTTTTAGTTCCACTGACAATGCTTTGGCTGTCTCCATAACACAGCATGAATAAATACACTACACCTATACAGTGGGGTGCAAAAGTCTCTAGCAAGAATGGATCTAATTTGCATTTTTTCTAATTTAATACAGAATTTACTTATATGATTAATGTTCTGGAAATAGTGCAAAACTTGTCTCCATTTTACATTGAAATGATTTACATCATGACTGAAAATATCGCCAAATGCTGTTTAGATGTAAGTATGTACTCTACATCTACAACAGAACACTAAATACATTTTAGATCATCACAAAAGGGCAGTTTTTCGTTTTTTTTTGCACATTGTCCATGTGATGAATTCATGATTCAGTTATTTCAGGCTCCCCACATGTTCCCTGAGGGAGCATAAAGTACTGTACTTGTCAACTGCCTCACATATACACTGTAGAAGACAATATTTCATTTTCCCATTTGGTTCCCTTAAGGTATAACTAAGGCTTTGTCATAATTTTGTTTTCCTTAGCATTTTCCACCTGCTCTCCGGATTACAAGAAATGTGTCAGAACCAGTGTTGGGGATTACACATTACTGTACAAGTAACGTGAGTTACGTAATAATATTACTTTTTCCAACTAGTAAATTAACACGTTACTTTTTAATTTTGGAGTAATATAACTCAGTTACTTTGCCAAAAAAGTAATGCCAGTTACTTTGTTTTCTAATTTATTGACTGACAAGTCTCCTGACCCCTTGTTGAGAGAATTCAGAAATACAGAGGAATTGTGTATCGTGTGTGAATATAGTGTAGTTCTAGACTAAATGTGAATCTGCATTAATTCATCTCATGCTCAAAAACAGATTTAGTGTTCTTCTAAATGAATTTAAATATACTTAGAGTATGATGCGAACCTGCAAAAATTTAATTACACAAATGTATCTAATCCCATTTTATTAATCAATGTCTTTGCTGCTGACCTCTGATGATCCAGGTCAACCATACTTACATAAATACTTTTGTTGATGTTTTTTTTTGATTGCTGAAGAGTATTGAAATTTCTTCTTCTGTATTCTACTTTACATATGTGAATTAGCTTTTTTCTTCAATTTTTTCAAAGTTTATTCCTGACACTTTTTGGTGTGCTTTTACATTTGCTATAAATAGAACTTCTCATAAACAAACACTCAATGCTCTGCCCATATTTATAAAGTAATGCAAAAGTAATGCAAAAGTAACGTAACACATTACTTTCCATAAAAAGTAACTGAGTAACATAACTAGTAATACTATTGTATTACTAGTTATGTTACTCAGTTACTTTTTAATGCATTACTTTTAAAAGTAACTTTCCCCAACACTAGTCAGAACCTTGGTTAACATTTTCAGTGGTGAGTTTAAAATATTTCAGCGGTCCCCCCAGAGTGAGTTTTTTTTTAGGCGACCGTTATTTAGAACGTTCACCTAAACTGTTTCCATGGCGACGCGCCTTGCTTATCACGTGACATACCGCGAGCACAATAACACTGTGAGACATACAGTAGACATAGACAGAGATGGATCGCTTTTATTTAGCTTTTCCTTTTTTATTTTAAATATTCACAAACTAGCTTACTGTGTCATGAACAATCTGATATTCCGATTCACAAATATATGTAAATAAGCGCGTTTTGTCGTTTAAGCAGCTTTATAAATGATCTTGATAGTGATCTGTAATATGAGAAGGGCGCCATCATGTTTGTTCATGCTGCAGTTCAGAGAGTCCCGTCAGTGGGATATACAGCATCAATTTCTCCCGAAATACATGATAGTAAGTGGCTGTTGAACTGAGTGAAGAATAGAGTGAACTTCATAGTTACTTAGACTATGTGTATCTGATATAAATAAAACACATCTGCAAATAAAATTTGGATGGGTTGTTATTGTTGCTTCCGTAGACATCTTTGTTTAGCTCTAAATGTGTTGTTTTACTAGTGCACATGTATATTTAAATGTCTGAAACTTAAAATATGCATTATGTGGTTAAGAACACTGTACTGTGTAATTGTGATAATATGACAAGCACAGCGCACTTCTCTCTCTGGCTCAGCGCTAGCAAATGCGCGAAAGCTCAGTTTGAATTTGGCAGTTATGAAACGTCACCAAACGTTCTAAATCTCATATGTGGGACTGTACTCCCAGGGGCACGGAACGAAAAATCCCATATGTGGGACCATACCGCTCAAAGGGTTAAAGCTAATGTTAGGATGGCGAATAGAAATAATATCTATATTACTAATTGGAATCCGCCCCCTTGTTAACCCTCTTGTCTCGCCTTTGTTCTTTTGTGTTAAGCATTGTACCGACTTCACCCTCTTGTGGATTATTGCTACCTTTTTGGACTTATCTTATAAGTTATTGCCTCCACTATCCTTGTTTGCCGTGGTGTTGATCCAGCCTGTTTATGACCACGACGATGAATTAAAGTCTGCACATGGATCCGCTTATTCCAGTTAAGGGCGTCACCATCTTGAGTGTGTGGGCTGCACACTGTGCTCCAGAGGGCCCCTCCACCCTTCAGGCCACGTCTGAGACTCCCTTTTCTCATGAGTGTATTTCCCTTTGTTACATTTTCAAATTTTATACTATGCTAAAGTGTACTGTTTTACAAGGGACTGTTTGACTTATTTTACAAAATGAATCAAACCAGTCATTAAAATATGAGGTATAAACTAGGTTCAAGTTTACTCTACTTGAAACTTCAGCTAACTTTTTTTAAGGTAGTGGGTAGTGGTTCAGAATCTTCGTTTGTAAAGTTCGAAGTTTCGTCTGTGGGTCACTGGAGTGTTCTGGGTGACTACAAGATAAAGAGACAGAAAAACAGATTACTAGAGAGCCTTCAGGGTGAGAAGATGAGGGTGTGGAAATACAAAAGCAGCTGAAAGGGAGGCAGTTCAGTAAAAGAAATATTAGCTCCTGACACAGCTGTCAGCATTGCACTCTGAGTGATATAGTGTTTTACTAAATGTAAATCCAAGCTGACAGAAAAAGACAGCTGAGGACAGGACAGTGTCTCCAGAGAAGCAGAGCACAACAGATACTGAACACCTACTGATACATCTCTCTCTCACACACGCATGCACACAATTGATGTTCCTATAGATCCACACACTCACTCTTCTGGTCAGCCATTAGTCTAATTGATAAAGCAGCACATAACTGCTCCCTTGAAAACAGCAGGACATAAAATCGCTGCTTCACGCCAGCATGCACACCTTAAATTGGACGCAGAGCTGTTATCTGACAAAAGGTGTCATATTTATAGAGCTCCATGAATACTGATACATGCAAATGTAACTCTGGCATGCTATAATGACTCTATAAATAAGAATGCATGCTTGGCTGTGTGTTATCACCTGGGAGGAAGCACAAGAAAGAGTAAGAATAATTAAGATACATTATTCATAATAGCACGTCCCATTGCCTGCACTGTAATCAAGCTGTCATGCTCTATTAGACTCCCATTGGCGTTCAGAGACTGCTCAAGTGGCTCTGTTTGATTATACACAATTATGCAAGTCAAACATGCTCATAACTTTAATAACCTCACTGGACATTCTGTTTCAAAACTACGACAGCATTAATATCACAGGGATTTGAAACCCCCCAAAATCTTGATGGAAAAAAAATCCAGCTGTGACTAGCATTAAGGGACCGAGCACTGAAGGAAAAGAAAATACAGCAAGCATATTAAACGACACAGAAAATATTCAGAGGCTATAAAGTGTGCCACCAACAACCAGTCAGGCACTCATAACTTATCATATGTTTCTCATAGGGGAAATACTATAGCACTGGTTTTAAGGAGAGCTCTCAGTGTAGGAAGGAGCATGCAAAATCAGAACTTAACGACTGTTGCTTATGGTATACCTAAAAAAAAAATAATAATAAAAAAACTACATTAGAAGGACTGACTATTGTTTTGCATGCTATCAATTGACATACAAAGGAACATATAGAACGGACTATACACAGGAGGTAAGTGTTCTTAAAGTCTGTTATTATAGGCAGCAGAGAAGTAACAGATATGCAGCTGATGGAAATGGTAAGTAGATTAATAGCAGATAGATTAACACAACGGGAATGAGTATTAAACTCAACACTTTCTTTCTTCGGCAGGAGTGTAGGATCGATGGAGGACATACAGATGAAAGAGATGGGGAACCACAGCCACACAACACAGCTTAAGACACTGGAGACACAGAGAGGAGATCCAAGGAGCCTGGGAAGGAGACAGAGATTGCGGGTAACACAAGGTAAGTAGTCTAGTAAGTAGCGTTTAAGGATAAAGCTTGTCAAAGTTGAGTCTACTTGTCCGGAACGAGATTGGACGGTGAAGGCTGTGTGGTATGTGGTTTTATACCTTTGTGCACTGGGAGTAGTGATCGAAATCAGGTTGTGGTGACAGGAACATGTAATTCAAAACTCTGGTGAAAGTGATTGTTGTGACTGTGTGAGGATGGAGCCTGGCGTGTCTGTGACATTACCTCCTCCTCCAGGGCCCCCTCACGAGTCTGGGCCCCTCCAACGTTGCGGTGACCTTCCCGTTTCTCGGGGTGCTGTGTGACTGGAATTGAACTCTTGCAGTAAAAGGGGATCCAAAACATCCTCCGTTGGAACCCAGGACTGCTCTTCTGGGCCATAAACTTCCTAATCTTCAAGGTATTCTAGTCAGCTACCACGACGTCAGGAGTTTAGGAATTCATTGACTTGATAGATGGAGCCCTCATCAATGACCAGCAGAGGAAGGGATTCTTCTGCATGGACAGGCTCTGTGGGAGGAGAAACAGAATCATAGTGAGGCTTTAACAGAGAAATGTTAAATGTGGGATCAATCCCTGCTCCACAATTGTAAAGGGACCAACAAACCTGGGACTTAGTTTCTTGCAGGGCAGGCACAGGTGAATATCTCGAGTAGACAGCCTACTTGACAGGAGGAAGCTTCCGAGTGACGATGGTCAGCAAAGGTCTTGTGCCTGCGCACTGCACTCTGAAGATGATGGTTAGCCTCGTCCTAGACTCTCTCACTCTCCCTGAACCAGTAGTTGACAAATAGTACATGCGATGGTTCTCCGTTCCAGGGAAATAACGGGGGCTGGAAGCCGAGTATGCGCTGGAATGGTGTTAATCCTGTGGAGGCTTGATGCAGGGAGTTCTGGGAATACTCAGCCCAGCCCAAAAACTGGATTCAGGAGTTTTGGTGGCCGTGACAGAAGGTACGGAGGAACCGCCAGACCTCTTGGATCTTTTGTTCAGTTTGCCCGTTAGCTTTGGGATTGTATCCTGATGTGAAGCTTAGGAGTTTCAGAAAAGCCTTACAGACCCGAGAGATAAATTGAGGTCCACAGTCCGATGCAGTGAAGTGAAGTTGTTGGATGAGTGCCATTCGTGGGAGGAATGAACTGAAGATGTGGTGGACAGTCAAGCTGAAGTTTAGGGACTGGCTCGGAGGTGGCTGGAGGGTTTTCCCACTGAATAGGACAGACAAAGAGTTTCTCAGGAAGAATTAATTCTGGTTTCTCAACCTTGCCATGGAGACGAGACAAGGTGTCTGCTCTCACGTTATTGGACCCAGGACGATAGGAGATAGTGAAGCGGTAAAGATTGCAGAAGAGGATTTAAGTGTTTTGCTTCTCTGAGGTATTGGAGGTTAATACCTTAATACGTGAAATGCATGGACTGAACCCTTGCCAAAGTGAGCTTGATGGCAAGTAACTCACGATTTCCAATGTCATAGTTTTTTATCCGCCGGACTGAATTTTTTAAGTAGTAAGCACAAGGATGGAGCTTGGGTGGATTGCCTTGCTGATGGGAGAGGATGGGGTTACAGTTCTGGGTTTGGGTGAGCAAGGAGTGGTGCAGTGGTAAAGGCAGTTTTCAGTGACTGAAACGCTTGTGTAGCTTCTGGAGTCTGGAGCAGTTGAGTGTCCTGGGTTTATTGTATAGCTGGGAGGTAAGAGGACTGGTAATGCTACTGTAATTGTCAATAAACCATAAATAAAATTTGGAAATTCAAGGAATCAAGTCTTTGAAGTGGGAGTTGGCCAGTTCACTACAGCATCCACTTTACCTACATACATGGGGACACCAGCTTGACTTATAGGATAACCCAGAAAGTACACAGATGGTTGGTGGAATGAGCATTTTTCCACATACAGGAAGAGATTGTGTTGTCGGAGGTGGGTGAGTATCTTGGAGATGTGGAGTTGATGTACTTGGAGATCTTTGGAATAGATGAGGATATCGTCAATATAGACTAGGAGGAATTGGTGAAGGAAGTCCTGAAAGATTTCATGCATAAAGTTCTAAAATATGAAAGGTGTTTTAGCAAGGCCATACGGCATAACAAGATACTCATAGTGCCCAGTAGGGGAGATAAAAGCAGTCTTCCAATCGTCACCCTCGCGTATTCTGATCAAATGAAGCTGGAAGCAGCAGGGAAAAGGAATGGACGGACAAAGCTATTCTGAAGGGCCTCTTGGATATACTCCACCATGGCTTTACTCTCCAGGTTGGAAAACGGATAGATCTTACCATGGGGCACTAAAGCATCAGGGAGCAGATCAACGGTGCAGTACCATGATCGATGTGGTGGCAATTTGGCAGCTCTCTTGGGGCAAAAGACATCTTTAGAAGAAGCATAGCCCTTAGGGATGTCGACAGATTGTTTCTCCACAGGGCTTTCTATGGATGTGGTGCACACCGGAAGGAGAGCTTTTAGAGGGAGATCAGGAAAACAGTCTGGCCAGCACTCTAAACCCCATTGAAGAATTTCCCTAGACCACCAAGAGAGGATGGGATTGCGCCTTGCCAAAAACTGGCGCCCTACAATGATGTCGATAGTTGAGCCCTCCAGGACCAGCAGAGTGATTTCATCCTTGTGACATTGACCTACTTGCAACTGTATGGGCCCTGCTTGCCGTCACACATTCCGTGAAGAGAGAGGTTGTCCCATGACTGACTGAATATGGTAGATCATTTTTGAGGGCGTGGTCTTGAGCCCAAGCTGTTTTACCAGCCTGCTGACCTGGAGTCGAAGAGGGCGTTAACTGTAACCAACAGAGGTGAGGGGATTCATCTTCTCATGCATAGGAAGAATCATACTCACCACAGGCCGGGGAGGGCGACGGGGCATACATGGATGTGATGCCCGGCTGTACTACAGTAAAAGGCAGAGATCTAATTCCATCCTTCTTTGGCGTTCATTAGGAGTTAGCCATTGGAATTGTATTTGCATAGACTCATTGTTTCTGGAGGGTTGGAGTCACTAGCAGGCCGGGAGAGATAGCTATAGTGCTCAGAGATTGAGTAGGACTTTTAGGTTCAGTAGGATTGGACGCGGGCTGAACAGCGGTGAGCAAGCTGAATACATTTGTCCACTCTTAGCGAATTATAATGGGTAGCAAACATGAGGCGCAGGTTCGGTTAAAATTCCTTGTCAAAATGTGTTTAGGAGAGATTGTTCATTTCCATCCGCTGGCCGGGGCTAAGGTGTGAAATTTGAAAGCAAATTCATGATTAGACATTTTATCTGGTTTGAGATGATAGATTTCCTCACCCGCTGATGTCTCATGTGTGTCTGACTGAATACCTCCAAGAAATGCTGAGTAAATTTACGCTTACGGTGATGTCACAGATGCGACAAACCATTGTTTTTTTATCCACCACTCTCACCCATCAACTTACAGGGAAACCAAAGCGCTCCCAAACGCCAGATCTTTTGGTTAATGTCAGGATCCTCTATTTCTGGCCTAATAATTGCATAACATTTAATGTTAATAGCCATATAGCAACGAGCTACAGCATATGCCTGACTGGAGTAGTGTTTGGGGGTGGGAGGGGCAGTCAGCATGTTGCCTGTCCCGTCGTTTGGCCTGCCTTGTTGAGCATAGCACTGAAAACATTATATTTTACACACTTTTATCTCTTTTTTTTTTTCCAAATATAAAAATATTAGTTTGAATCATTAGGTTTGTAATTCGTACCGAAACCGAAAGCCTTGTACGATGCGAATACGCGTATCATTAAACCCCCTGTTATATATATGTGTGTTACTTTCCATAGTGATTAATCAGCTCTGCCCCCTTTTTAACCTTTTGTCTCATCTTCATTAGTTTAACCGCTGAGTATTGAGTGTTTTTCCCTGGTATTAAGCATTTAATTGTATTCTGTTATTCTGTGTTTTCTTGTGTACCGACCCTTTCCTTGCCTTTTGGTTTCTCTCTCTGGTTTTGCCCTGTTGGATATGGTACACCCATGGAACGACCCTCGCTACCACTCTCGACTATTCTTGTGTCTCTGCCATACCTGTTCTTCTCTGTTTGACCCAGCCTGTACGACCATGTTTGTAAATAAAGCCCTGCATATAGACCTGCTTGCCCCCATCTCCTTCGTCACATACTGTATATATATATATATATATATATTAGGACAGATGACAAGGCGTCATTTGGGCCAATTTCTG
>JAUCMT010000068.1:21564734-21575873 GCA_032357475.1 Enteromius thamalakanensis
TAATGTAAATTTCTTTTGGAAATTGCAGTGATATGTGCTTGGTATTTACGTGTCTTGCTAAAAAGTGCACCCAGATACACACATATATTATGCAAACAAAAACTAATTTTTTTGGATGAGATTAATTGCAATTAATCTTTTTTTTTTGTCAAATATCTATTGAACGTTTTTCAACTTTAACAAAACAACAGGCCACACACAAATAAGAGGGAAAAATTTAAATACATGAATTAAAATAATAAAATAAAAAAGAATAATTAGCTAAATTAAAAAAAAAATAGGTACAGCACTCACTTGGGGTACTTGGGGAGGAAGACCTATCGCGATTAATCTTTTGACAGCCCCATATATAAAGGGTACCTTTTTATTTGACATTATTATAAAGTGCAATTTTTAAAATCCAATTCAAGATGTGCTCTCTTATATGTAAAAGACCTCTTTATTAATTAATTTCAGTTTTTTAAAACAATACCTTGAATAGTGCTTAAAAAATGTAAAAATCTTCTATGGTGTTCCCTAGACTAAAGACGTTTTGCAAATTCATGAGAGCGTGTAAAAGATGCACTCGGTTTGGGCTTTACACTCACTTCTTTGATTCTGCTCCACGGCTCCTTTAATTCCTCGATCAGAAGCTGTTAAAATCACGAAGTGTGGAGGTTTGCGGTTTGCTGGAGTCTTCAGTGAGTCAGTGTTTGTGGTTGTTCGGTGGGTTAAAGGTGCAGGAGGGTGGGCAGCTTCAGGCTCCTGCAGTCTCGTAGCCCAGGAGACGCAGAGGATGGAGGAGTAGGCCGCTGGGATGCATGCTCGCTTCTGTAGAGGCTGTGGGTGTGGAGATCCCAAAGGAACATTGTTCACAGCGATCCACTGACGAACCTGCTGAGACCCTGAAAGTGAGACGCAAGTTTTGGATGAAGTGAAACTTTAATGAACGCTATACTTACAGCAGAAGCATTACGTAAGTAATGACTTGTTCTTTACTTTAATGATTCAAAGACAAAGAAATATAGATGTGAGAACACAACACATTTACTAAGACATAATAGAGTCTCGGTAGAGAATACTGTCATCTGTAATTGCGAACAGTATGCAGTATGACTGTTTCTATACATATATATATATATTTATATGACTACTTGTAATGTACTTTTCATTACATTAAATCTGCATGCAATTATATCTGTAATTAATTTCTGTAATTACATTATAATTACACCATTGACCCATCTCTTACAGCTTAACCCACCCATACCACTAAACTTGTCCATAACCCATAACCTAAATATCAGCAAAAGTGTTTTAAAATACAATATGTTTGTTTGCATATGATCATCATTATACATTGCCATCACTTTGTTCTTCCTACTTGATAATTTTCAGAGCTTTGCTAAAATCTGTATTGTTAAAAGTGTTATATAAATATAAGTGACTGATTGATTGATAGAAACATTACATTATTTTAAATTATTTATTTATTTATTTTTTGAGGCAAGTACATAGCGGTTAAGGTCACATAATATATGCTTATACTTGTGTAATTTATGAACAAAGCAGTGTTTATGTTTAAGTGTTAATTAAAGGTAAAACTACTCTTTTTCTACCAGTGCTTTGGTTAGTTTTGAGATATTGAGCTATTTATTTTTCATAAAGCGTTGTTACAGATTAGTGGACAAAAAACATCCAAAATTGTGGACCAATAATGAAATAATACTTGACTAAATAAAAAAAAAACAAAACAAAAAAATTATTCATCTTCCTGTTCTGGAAATGTATGCATATTATTGCAAATTTATTCAGACGTGCTGATTTTACATATTTACACATTTTAACATTTTAGAAAAAAATTGTAATATAAAATGTAACACTGTGAGTGTGTGCGCGTGTGTATTTTTTCTTTCTTTCTTTCTTTCTTTCTTTCTTTCTTTCTTTCTTTCTTTCTTTCTTTTCTTTTTGTTTTAACTGGGGTGGCTTGCCTTAAGTGCATGAATTAAAGAGTTCAGTGCATGACATCTGGATCCTTCGATGGTGAAACATTTCTGTGCTCTGTGAATTCACAGGTCAGAGTTCACCAAACTTGGCATTGATGTGTAGCAGAAGGCAAAATTTCTTTGGGTCAGTTCAGTCTCCAGCAGTGAAATGTCTAAGAATGCAAATGAATGGAGCTTCGAGTCTAGTGAGATATGCTGGGCTTCACACCTCATTCACTTCATTCAGTTTAAGATGACACAAGCTGCAAACATTTAGAGGGATAAATAAACGCCTAATGCAGATCCAAGGAACTAAAGGCCTAATGGTGTTTTATAATGAAAACAGAGAATGAACTCGTCATGCAAAACAGACCAACCCCAGGGAAAGATTAAACACAACGCCCCGTCAGCAAACACCCACTGACTGAAACACGGATACATGACTTTACAACACATGTTCCACAGACAACAGCAGATTTCAATGAAACATGACCACTGGAGTAACATAACAGGCATAAAGCTTGTCCAACGAAATTTTAATTGACCACGTAACATCTATCATATCCATATCACATAGCACTTCCTGAGACTTCTTATGAAAGATGCTTAGTGTCCATAAAACCAGCTACAAAGCATTTCACCCTTTCCTTCTTTGATCAGTCAGCAATGGCAACCAATCTAAAATATTATTCAACCAACTAGAATGTATACTATTGGAAAAATAACACCAGAAATTAAATTTAAAACTAAAACTAAACTACAAACTAAAAAGACATCATCTGTATGCCTTTTGTCTAAAAGTGTCTAAAGCTGTGTTATTACAATGTAATTACTCTTCTAAAAACATATCTAGTTTTAAGTCTAAATAAATTTGGAGTAGTACCCATATTCTTTGGAATTTGTCCTTTTCTCAGCACTTTTTACATTTTTCATGAGTTGTTTATTTTCCTCAATTGTTTACTTGCTATTGCAGATGTCAGTATGCTGGAAGAGCTGCGGAGTTTAAGGATTGTTTGAAATTCACTGTCTTTGATACAACTCTGCTGCATTCTGTGCACAAACACATAATCTTTTATTAATCTCGGCATCAGCTCCTCCAATCATCTCAGAGCCCCAAGTCAAAACAAAATAAACAAACCACCCGAATTCTGTCTGCCGTCACCCCTCCAGCCCTCCGAGGGAAATCTGAGGGATTGCCTGGATGTCAGAACATGGCTCCTCCTCTCAGACTTCTCCAGAAAACTTTAGAGTTATGTGAGGTCAGAGAACGAGTGAACATCTCTTTAGATAAAGTTGGCATTATGGATTCAGCCATTTGATTAATGCTTTGTTTGGGTGCAGAACAGAACAATGTTTTAGGAGAAAACTTTACAATGAGGAACAGATTGAGAATCGATACCAAGTCTCATGTACGGTACAGTGTTTTACGATCATGTCCCATTGTTTAAAATTCAGCCAAATGCATTAAAATGATCACTAATGTGTGCTATGGGAGCTACGCCTACTGGAGATGCGTATGATTTCTGACATCGCAGAACACCATGAAACAGCATTTACATAAAAAAATCCACTGACTATGATTTGGTGCTGATCCACTGTTTGCCATCTTCAACTAAGAGTGAACTCTCACTTGATTTGAGATTTAACAGCTCCGGGAGAGTTCTTTAAGATGGACTTGGTATAACAGAGCTCTGATTGGAAGTTTTTTAAGTTTTAAGGTTGTCAGATTACTTTTTAAACTCTGCGTGAAATCAAAATTGACTATATTGATTTTGTTATCTCACATTGCTATTTTTGTGTAATCCATCCGTGCAAGTCAATCCACAAAAAATAAATTAATTAATTAATTAATTAATTAAATATATATATAGATTTAATCCAAATCTCTAAATGCTCCACTACCCTAAAATAATGACCTTCTCTGATAACAGTGCTCATTTCTAAATTAAACTCCTACTTTACTACATCCAATCAGTTCAAAGCAGAAAAAAAGCCACACCCTCTATTTTCCTCATTTAATATTCTGTTTCTCTTGGAAGAGAGAAATCAGGAGTAAGTGCAGAGACGTTGTGTGAGCTGTTTAAATATGATGTTACTGAAGTTCTAGACCAAATATGTACTGTATCTCACCTGCGCAAAAACATTACTTCTAAAAAGTATGAAAATAGTCAAATGCAAAAAAACAATATTATGCAAACCTGCAATAATTAAATGTTAAATAAGATAAATATGATTTATGCATTTAATCCCAGATTTAAAAAGTAACTAAGTAATGGTTTAGTGGCTGTTGTTAGGGTGTTCTGGTTGGTTTCTAGGGTGTCACCAAGACATCCTGCAGGCTGTTTAGGTTATAACTAGGATATAGGTGGTTGATAGGCAGTTTGTGTGTAATAATAATAACTATAATACAAAAAAAAAAAAAAAAACTTAAAAAAACTTAAACATTTCTTTTCTCTCCAATATCTATGTGCAGCAATTTTGGTACCTCAATTATTATTCTGTTTATTAACTTCATATTTGTCCACTATATACATTTAAGTTTAGGTTTTTCAATAAAAGTAAAGCTTGTGAGTTAAAGATTAATATTTTAGCATCTTGTGTACATTTTTTGTTCAACATTTAAAAAAAGATATACTCCCTTTCACAGTTTTTCCCTTTCTTCCATAGTTATTGCTTTTGGTGTGAGTGGGCCATAATGTGATTCTCCAGCAGAAACGAGACATGTCTGGGAAACTGATTTGATTTGCTGGGTTTATGGATCAGGTTTCTAGGTACATGAAATCCTAAACTCACGTGCACATCATCACCAAATTGTCCTAAACACCAATATTAGCGATAAATGTCCTTGTTCTAAATACCAGGCGAGACGAGCAGCACGTAGACAGTATAACACGAAAGGGAACTAAGGGACCTCTATTTAAATAGTTTTTTTAATCCTTTGTAATAAATATAATTTTAGAAGCCTAATAGCTGAGCTGAATAAGGATTAGATATTAATTTATTAAAAGAGCAACGTGAATCAGCAGAAAGCTACCAAATGTGAGTTTAATGAGGTCAGTTTTGAAACGAAACTGAGTCTGTGTTCATGTGAAAACGATGAATAACTATGACACTGCATCTGGAATAACAAAATTATCTGAGCTGCTGGGTATTCAAGAAGACAGTCTCACTTGCTGACTGACTCTCAAAGCTATTGAGTTACTTAAATATCGATTTTTTTGGGAGGAGAGCTTTGCCGTGTTGCTAACTTTGTTTAAACAAAGCCTCTTCCCTGAATCCTTAAGTCGCCTGACAGTGAGTGATGTTTTTAGTCTCAAAGACAGGCCAAAAAATCAGGTTGAGAAGGGATGGACTGGCCTTAAGTAGTCCTGGGACTTTTCCCAGCGGGCTGGTCAACTTGGTCCAGCTGTCAAAACCAAGTTTAGATGCAAATTAAATTGAAGCGTGGGTACTATCATACTGACCCATTTAAGCCACCGTGCTGGTTTCTGCTATACAGTGTTCTCTAGGGCCTTTAAACACACAGACCTTAGACACACAATCCACTTCGCAAACACACACATACATGGCAGCTTTCCAAGACTGTGCACGGCTCAGTTCTGTCCGTCCCTCTTGAAAAGAGTTAATCCAAGCAGGATTCTTCAAGCAGTTTCCTGTTCATTCTGCTAATCTGCTTGAAGCCAAACAAGTTCGATGATTTGATGTTCAGTGCGGTCCTAATAAAGTCATTTGGGTTATTATAATGACAAAATAAATGCAATAGCTAGTTTATGACAAGGTGCTGTGTTAAAGCTACAACTCTCAATCTGTAGGTTACTGACTAATTGTTGTGAATATTGGTAAGGGTTGCAAAGCTATTTCAAAGGCTCTAATAATCACAGTTAGATCCAATTTTAACAGGGGGAAAAAACAGACATGTGAAATCCAGAGGGGGTGATGTAATGAAATTCAATTTTTATTTTTAAGTTTATTTGTTTTATTAATCAAAGGAAAATTTATATCCCAGTTATCCCAGTATTGGTTAAACAAACATTACTTATTAAAAGAAGAAGAAAGGCTATATATATATATATATATATATACAGGAGGATCAATCAGTGTCGCCATGGCAACACACGACCAGCACCTGGAACCACTCAGCATGGACTAATCGGACACGGCTTGGATCCAAATATAAGCTGGCCTCCCAGCACAGAAGATTGAGAACTTACCTACTCTCTTTATCGCTTATTTCCACCGACTCGCCGTGACCGATTGGCTCCCCACTTCCTGGATCCACTCACGGGGGTGAAAGCACTATCTTGCACCCACCCCTCACTGGACAAGTCACTAGGAAGCACAAGAGAAGGATGATTCACTTCATCACCAGCACCTTGTTTGCTTACTCACTACTTCTGTCAATAAATATCACCCTCTGGGGCTCACTGAAGTCTTGCTCTGTCGTGTCGTTCCTCGCCAGGCCACAATATATAAAGATATATATATATATATTTATACACATACATTTATACATACACATATTTTATTCATTGTTATTATTCCTATTTTACTTATTTAGTTTATATTTTTCAGATCATCTGTCATCAAAGGTTTATAAATATTGGTCACAGATGCAGAGATTCATTTTAAATTTCACCAAGCCGATTATTCACCAAAAACATGCCATTTTAGGTCTTATTTTAATGTAAGAATATGGTGATATAAGTGTGTGAGTTATTTGGTTATAATTTTTTTTGTAATTAGTCTTCCTATCATATTGTTCATTCACAGCTGTGAATTAGGATGAACCAATCACAACCGATCGTAACCAGTCACATCCAATCATATCATAATAGAGGCATTTTACATTGTACATGTACATATACATGTAGAAACATGTATGTAACAACACAGTCTCGTGGCCAATGCGTATACGGTGGCTAATTCTTGGTAATTCGTACAATTTTATTCGATTTGTATGAATTTGCCACCTCGTAAAATATGTACAAATTGCCATGAGACTTGGCTGGTAAACATGTTTTCCCCCATACAATATTTTGAAGAGGCACTACCTCCCTTGCCTCCTTGAAGGAAATACCCCTGATTAATTCTGCTCTCAAGAAAATCCTAATGGTGCATGTCTGTAAATTGAAGCTCAATCGCAAGTAGTTTATGAATCAATGATCCATAGCATAGAAGTAAGTCTTTAAAGCTTCTGAGGATAGAATTACCCCAAAAAACTAAATTAAAGTTTTTGGAGAAGCCTGACTTGAACCCTGTTTAATATAAAATCTACACAAAAACAGAACTAATTAGGATGATGAAAAATATTTTTACAGCTCCTCGGATATATAGCAGCAATAAGAACGGCCTGGAACTGATGTGACGACTGTTCAGTTCATCCTAAATTCTAAAACTACTGACAAAAAAAAGGTTTTCCTTTGAGTTTTTGAAAGAATGTCATAGACAGATTTTTTTTGGACTGTCAAAAACAAAAGAACAACAAAAAAACCTGTTCACATGGATCCACGTAAATTACTAAAAACCCTGTGTTAATCATGTTAGGTCAGTAGTTGGTGATGTCACTTTGTTAATAAATACTACGTGTTTCTGCAAAATATTTCTAGATGAATGTAATATGTGTGCGCACAACACAGTTTAACAGTGAGACAACAACGGCATCAAAAAATTCCACTTTGAAGCCCCACAAAATGCTGTTTTTGTGTAAATAAACAGCCAAAATCCATAGAATGTTGATAACAAAAGATCCATAAAATCAACCTCAGCCTTTGGTTTCCATCATGCTGAAGTCATCCAACATGCCCTTATTTTACAGTATCACTAACAGAGTCATAGCACACTGAAATAGATGTTTAAATAATTGGCATAATTTTAGAAAACAAAAAGGGTTTAGCTATTGTTTTTTGCAACAATGGCAGCTGCACACTAATAGTGATTATTGATTTGAACAGCATATTTTTGATTTGGTGTCTAAATGCAAAGGATGTTCAAACACAACAAATTCCAGTTTTTTTTTTATTTAGAGTAATTCTACATACTATAGTAGTATACGTTTTTAATATAGGTCAAATTGGTCATTTATGACATAAAGCCACATCAGTATGGAATTAGGGCAGTTGTGCCATATCATTACCAGAACGCATTACAGATCATTGCAGTTCACCTCTGTCAATACCAATCTCCTCTTTATGTGGATTAAACAGAATCAAAACCATATAAATCCAGGTGAAGGGGTAGACAGATTTGTGGGTCAGTGAGTGTGAGTACAGCTGATTGGCTGGATTGAGAACAGGGCGGCGCGACTGTTTGGAGTGAATGGGAGTGATCAGGATTACTGTCACAGGTGGGAATGTGACACACGTGACAGAAAGGCAATCTCAGATGCAATGTGATGACAGACACTCGCGGTTTGGATGTCAATATCAATTACTGTCCTCTGAAGCCTGCATGCAAATTGCTGCTGGATTTGGGGCGTCTGAGCCCTTTAATTAAGAGCTGAATCTGTAGTCTAGCGTACTTGTACTGTACATGAGTTATGACTGATATATACTGGCTTTCATACAAACTCACATTGATTATAATATTTGAATTCTGGTGTGTTATTTAACGAAAATTGCACATTCAGTAGAAATATGTAATAGCAAATGTATTTTTAAATAAATAGCATTTTATTAGAAATACCATGAAGGCATATTTTAGTTTATAATTTGTTTGTACATTCGGCAGTACATTTTAACCATATTTCAAAAGCAATATAAGTAATAATAAAATAATATAATGGTATTTAAGTCCTATTTAAATAGAAATAATAACAGAAGTGTGATATTTTGTCTTTGTTGCAAAGCTCAGAGCTCTTGCTATAATGTGAAAGTCATTGCAGTTCAGGGACACACCTGAAGGGTGTGCTATATTCAGGCTGTGAAATAAAAAAAGACAGTATTTATTTAGAGACTAATATAATTAGCAGGGTGTGTAAACAACATGATAAAGATCCCCAGCTTCCTCTTCCTCTATATTTGACACAGTCTAGGTAATCTTATCCTGTGGACAGTCTCTGGGTATATTTGCAATACCTGATTCTGTCAAAATGTATTGGTAATTTATTGAGTGGTATTGGTTGTATGTAAAGTAATTTCAACTAATATTCTTTTTTGTAATGTGTAAAAGAAGCTCAGCTAATTTGTTGTGTAGACTATCATACCAAAGCACATGCAAAGTAATTGATTTTTTTTTTTAACTGCAGTGTGCCATTTGATATTATGTTTAATGTCGAAGAAATGGCATACATGTTTTTTTAACCTTGTATTGTGAGTTTTTTTTAATCATTGATGGTACAGTGACTTCTAAGAAGGGAAACAACTCCTTCTTTTGGGAGTATGTTTATTAAGCGGCTATGAAATGTCTGGGGTACAAAAATTAATCAGTATCTGGTGCTGTGACCACCTTTTGCCTCACGCAGTGCAACAGATCTCCTTCACATAGAGTTGATCAGGTTGTTGGAATATTTGCCCTCTCCTCTTCAATGGCTGTGCGAAGTTGCTGGATATTGGCAGCCAAAACATGAGCATCCAAAACATGCTCAATGGGTGACGTGTCTGCTGACCATGCAAGAACTGGGATCTCGGCACAGGAGAAGTGCTCACTAACACAGATTTAGACAGATTTGTGAACAAAATTGAAGAGAAATAGGCCTTTTATGTACATAGAAAAACTTAGATCTTTGAGTTCAGCTCATGAAAAATGGGGGCAAAACAATAGTGTTGCGTTTATAATTTTTTTCAGTGTATTTGCGGCAGTAGCTGAAATGCACACACACAAAAAATGCACACATACAGTTGCTTTAAAATATTTTAAATGTATTAAATTGCAACTTCATCTCCTGTTGACAATACAAAAGAAAAAAGAAACCATCACAGAATTTCAAATATTTGTCATTATAAAAGCCATTACGAACATGCACTACTAATCATTAAAACCAATAAAACATGATTTCCTTTACTGTGGAAGTTGTCACCTTTTATTAGTGGCTTGTTAATCCACTCAATCCTAATGGCACATGGCCAAAATTCAGTCACTGAACCCTGCAAAGTATCAACAGAATGTTTTATTCAACATTAGCATGGTCTTTAAATGTTAATACTTATTCAAGCAAGGATTATCTTGCTCAAGTGTGACAGACAGAGGTGCTGCCTATGCAGAGTGCACTTTCTGCTCAATTCCGTCGCGCTCTGTTTAGCTATTTTAAATGCAGAATGGACGCTGTGTGAATGGCCCCTAAGAGGGTAGCAGTCTATGTAGGCAATAGACAGTCAGGCAGCTCACTGGGGTTTTGAACTGAGCTGGTGTCATCTGTATGTTCAGAGTGTTATGTAACTGCTCTCTTCCGATCTCCCTTGCTGATATTTTGACAGTGCAGGATTTGAAGGGCACAAATCTCAGGTCTTAATCTGATGCCGGTGTGCCACGCACCGTTTGGCCTGAAGATGTGTGTGTGTGTGTGTGTGTGTGTGTGTGCGCGTGTGATTGTGCTCAAGCTGCCACACGATCTGTCTTAACCACCTTAACACACATACACAGGCAAGTCCTGTTGGAATATATTACTCTTGGCTAACAGTAAGTTTTCTAGTACGCATGGTGTTACATCACAGGCTTACAAGTTGACACAAACATTTATGAGCAAAGAAGATTCAGCACACACTGCGGTATGAGTTATAAACACAGACTTTAAAATCCCTGTGTCTTGCTGATCACCATTGTGTAACATTGCACATGTGTAACACTCTGCCATGTTCTTATCGCTAAAGGTCGTGAGATCAGGGAAAGCTTCAACGGCTTTCTTCACCAGAATCGCAATGAGAACTGCCTTTTAATTCAATTCTTGTTTCGCATTTAAGGAACGAAATTTTATGAAATCCAAATAAATTCATAAACCTGCTGTAGGTTTTTAAGAATGTTCAGTATGAATTATCCAAAAACATGTTTAAATGTACAGCATGTGGTATTTTCATTTGATCAAAAATGACAGCAAAGTCTTATTAAATAACAATGTTACAGATATTTATATATATATATTTATATATTTTTTTTAAATAAAATTTGGTAACTCTTCAGAATAGGGGGTCAGAATAATGCATTAGTTAAGCATTAATTAATGGTTAATTTGTTCACAATTAAG
>JAUCMT010000068.1:21590323-21602701 GCA_032357475.1 Enteromius thamalakanensis
TCCTTGGTTGAAATTCCGAGGATCCTCGACATTGGAACAGTCCTTCGACGGATGTCGATGACGTAGCATCCTCGAAAATCTGGCTTCCAAGGATCCTTTCTTGACATTGAGAAACGCCCCCTGTTTAGTTCATTGTGTTAATTAGTGTCCAGCCGTGTCTCGTCTATGTCTGTGTATTTATAGTGCCTTAGTTTCAAACCTTATTTGTCGATTCGTCAAGTGTCTATGCATGTCTGCAACTACCTTTTCTACCTTGTCTGAGTTTTTGAGTAAAGTAACCACTGTTAATCGAGAATCTTCGTCTCTGAGTCCTCCTGCTAGAGTGCAGCCCTGACAATTAAGTTATTTAACTTAATCAATTGATTTGATTTTATTTCAATTTTTATTTTAAGGACCATACCTGAAGAATAATGTTTCCAGTAATGGCTTAATTTACATATATTATATAAAAACGTTGTGCATTTTGTGAAATTTGTTTTGTTTTAAACTGAATACATGTTACATTTAAACTTTGTTTAAAGCGATATGCCAGTTACATATGAGTTATTACATAGCATATAGCATTCTATATAGCACAAAATAAATAAGTGTAATAAATCAATAATTAATAATGTAATTCTCAGTGTTTTGTCAGAAATCGTGTGACTAACAGAAATAATTCCTTGCTTGTGTGACATTGTTATGAGAATTAGATCATCAAATTCTTCCTCCTGTCAATCAAAATACACTTCAATGGCCTTATCAATATTTTATGAAACATCTGAAGATCACATTAAATCAAATGTTACTGCCGGCTTTCTTTTGATAACAATTAACTGCATCAAACAAATAAAACTCACATTTATGAATCAATGTCACAGATTAGAAGGGAAATTTGTTTATGCTGAAAGCTAGTGTCATTGAAATGTGTGTCAGGTCACAACAAGTGATACATCAAACCTGAAATAACATGTAATGGCACCTTATTCATTTTTAATATAATATTTCCTATATTGTGTGACTCTTTCTCTCTTTTTTCTTTCTCACACACACACGCACACTTCCATCTATGATTTGATTATCACGAATCCCAGCGTCTATGGGAGTACTGTGTTTATACAGTAGATTTTCTGCTGAAGGTGATGGGCGTCTCTCCCGCCCACCTCTACTATAAAAAAGTCAAAGCTCTCTGCATCTCCTACCGGTGGCACATTATTACAGAAAGACGGACTGTTGCGCAGAGGTGTTCTGTGGAGCCAGCACATTCCCTCTCCTCTCAACACACACACACATACACACTCACTCACGGCCCTGCAAATAAAGTCAGACTCTCTTCACGCTCAATTCTCCCATGAGTACTCTGTTTTTACAGTGCCTTGTCTTTTTCTTATCATCTTGATTCATAAAGTGCTACACCAACACTGAGGAGAAAAGGGCTTAAATTTTAGCAGTGCATGCATTAACCAAAAGCCTTTGATCAAAAGATTTTAAAATTCATAAGAAACATAAATTCTGTAGCCAAACTTTTGACTTGGATTTGGACCACAAAACCAGTATTAAGTCACTGGGGTATATTTGTAGCAATAGCCAAAATACATTGTATGGTTCAAAATGATAGATGTTGATAATGATAATGATTTTTCTTTTATGTCAAAAAGCATTAGGTATTTTGTAAATTCCCTACAGTAAATATGTTAAAACTTAACATTTGAATAGTAATATGCATGGCTAAGAACTTCATATTGACTGCTTTAAAGGTAATTTTTTTTCTTTAGTTTGGCCCCTCAAATTCAATTTTTTTACATCAATTTTCTAAAATCCGCTTTTAAAGCATGTATAAAATGTCAATTGTGAAAAGAAAAAAAAAAAACACTTATGACAGATTTTATTGTCCAGGGTCAAACTATGGAAGTCAGCAAAAAGTTTGTTTACCTATCTTTTTGTCTTCAGCAAAAAAAAAAAAATAATAAAATAATAAAATTAATAATATATATATATACTGTATATATATAAATATATATCCAGAATACACTTTAATCTTAAATTAAACCCAGATGGAATTAATTAAGTATCTTTGTATGGATGAATTTGACGCTCATCAAAAACCAACTAGTACGAAACATAAGTCTATCGGTTTAAATACCAATAATATCAAATATCATTATAATATGACATTTATTTACCTAATGCCTTAAAAAAACTGCAACGCAATAAACCTGAATACACTCAAATTACAATTCAATTAAACCTACATGTTTTAAACTTAATCAGTATGTCGGTATTGTGCAAAAATAAATGAATTTTGAATTTAGACATTTTATTACGAACACCTATGAATACTATAATGAGTCACATTGGTGAAACTGCCGGCTCAAATAACATTAGTAACATAAAATGCCACAAGCTCACACTCTGTTGTTTTATTTGTTTTGGCAATTAGGGCTGATAGGTCCACCGAGGCCCCAGGAAAACCGAGACTTTCTTTAATTGCTTCATTAAAAACTGCTGATACCGAAACCAGCTCGATCAAGCTGAAATACGACTCATTTTCTCCTAAGCTGCGGATGAGGTACAAATACTGTATTTGCAAATGAAATGAGATGATTCATAGTGAACGTGAATGAAAAAGTAAGAACCTTAATGAAAAATAAGCTGTGAGGGCTAATGAGAATGTGGACGTACAGGTACGCAATCATCGTATGGCTTTTGAAGCAAAGTTAACTGAAAATCCATATGCCACAGCATTCAGAGAGAAGCACCTTCGGTGTGAGGCTATGAGTCACATCAGGTGACGAAACTGCTGTGATGC
The DNA here is from genome assembly GCA_032357475.1 of Enteromius thamalakanensis. Classification (NCBI taxonomy): domain Eukaryota; kingdom Metazoa; phylum Chordata; class Actinopteri; order Cypriniformes; family Cyprinidae; genus Enteromius; species Enteromius thamalakanensis. Next base: position 21,593,112 of record JAUCMT010000068.1, read on the forward strand.
AGATGATGAACTGGCGGATGTGCTGTAATGTCTTATTTAGCTGCAGTGGCTCGCTGTGACTGTTCCCATCTGCTCCAGGTCGTAAGCACTTCTGATCGTCCTACTTCAACCCAGACACTTTGAGCACAGGCCAAAAGCTCTCACAGGCCCTTCACAGTCATAATGACGTCTCTTCACCACCCCATGATAAAACCCATTCATCAGACGTCCGGAAGAGGACTGACTCACTCTCTGCAACTCAGCAACTGTGTTCTATTCAGACACGGGACATTTCTACTCATTGTGTTGTTACACTGAAGGTCAAACTGTCTCATAACCAGCTTGCAACACATACATTTTTTTTTTATTTGTAGACTGTTGACTAATACATAGTAAATATAACAATCGAGAAGAGCAAGTAGAAGCTTCTAGAAAGTCAACACATAGCCTAATGCTGTGTCATACGACTGTGTCAAAGCATGAAAACCTCCATTTTGATTGGAGCAGGAAAAAGGTTCTACTCTCTTCATCATCTAACACTTTCAAGCTAATAAATGGCTCAACCATCAATGTGCAGATCCAACTATTTCCAAACTGGAGTTTGCCAGGTAATGTCACTTTGATTGATGCCACAGCATTCTAGGACAGATGTGGAGCTCAGTATGACGACAGCTTCTTGACCGACTTGGTGTTTGCAGACAGCAGTGCTATATCCACCAACATCCTTTCCCACCATGCCCAATCCTACAGTCTAAGATTTAGTGCAGATGAGACCAGAGTTAAATGACAGATGGATTGCAAGCCAATGTTCAATCGAACAGGTCCAAGAATTCAAATATCATTATAGAGTGCAGTAGAAGAATTTGGCATCTACTGTACCATCACAGCAAGGCTATCACTCAAATGGTGTCCACTAAGAACAGAATTCGCCTCTTTCAAACACTAATCCTATCAATTTCCATGTACGGATTGAAGACTGTGCCCAAACTAGACATGAACACGCCTGAGGACTTTTAAATGAGATGCCTGAGGCAGATTTTGGTTGTCTCTATTAGTGATACTCATCATAATAGGACAATTTGCATAAAATGAAAACCAGACGGCTGCCACAAAACCTTCTTTGGCGAGAGTCTCCTCAGCTCGACAAGCAGGATCAAAGAAAACATTTAGAATTAACTTTTAGCAACAGTTCACGGAAATTTCAGTTTTGAAACACCACAATATGTACCTAATGCCACATAATAGTAACGCAGCAATACGTACTAATATGTAATAAAAATATGCCAGGGGGTACATATTGAACATGTGTTTTAGCGCAACTCAGTGGACATTTCTCTTTGAAACTGCGTCAAAACGTGAAATAAGGTATGTAAAAACATTGACCAGGTTGATTTTTACCTACATATTAACAAAAACAAGTCAACACATTTTCGATATTACAACCCAGTCTCACGGCAGTTCATGATTTAGTCATGTAATTTAATTTAATCGATTTATTTGTGCCAGGGACACATTTATTTTGTTATTTCCTTAAGTTCAACACGATTTTTAAAATAAGATTCCATTGGACGCATATAAGTTTAAAACATTTGCTGGACTTAGAAAATAACTAAATAAACGTATCCCTGCCACAAATAAATACCATGAGACTGGGTAGGATATTTATACATACCACTGCATGTGATTTTGAACATTTAGCATTGAATGGACCACACTGAGATGAAATGCTACACTAATTCTGAACTGTCTTTAGTTTTCTGAACTTTTGAAAACACCCAGTTTAGTAACCACCATATTTGTTTAAGCCCCCGTCTCAGTCTGAAATATCATAGTAGGCCATTGTTTATCACTACAGATGACCATGTGAGTTAACATCTGGAGAAAGCATTGAACCTGAGACTCCACGCAGAAGCCACATACATGAATGCATTCATACCCGCATTTGCACTCTTTACTGTAAGTTAAAGTAGACTGCAGCATGTGCTATCTCTAACCAATACATCATACAGTACCTATCTCCTGTTCTCAGTGGGAACATGTTACAGCTGTGCCAGGAAAGATGACAGGCCCAGAGTTTCATTCAAAGAGGATCTGAACCAGCTAAGAAAAAAGATGCAAGGTATTTCAGTGTCAAGAGACACACACTCCAGCACCCCCTCCTCCATTTCTTCAGTTTTGTGTGCACCGTTTGTTCTTCCTCACAGCTGAGCTCCCTGCTCTTCAATTGTTCAGGTTGACTGCAGTGCAGCCCACAGCTCCCATACCTTTACCAGCCGAGCTTCTGTGTCATAGTTTAACTAAAGGACACACACTCAAGCTGAGCCTGCAATATTACACTTTAAATTGAAACACAGACACGTCCACATATCGGCTCTCACACGTGGAGAAGGTGTCACATGTTATTCAGGAAGAGAATGCCAGACGGATTAATCCTCAAGGTCATGGAAAATATGATTGTGATGGGCGGCATTTGTGTAGAAAAGTGGATATCCGTGTAACACAGTTAGGAATGGATGAGTAAATCGGGCTCTCTTAGTGTACTGACCTAGTTAATTTCACCTGCATGAGACCGGATGAAATGGCAGTAAATTAATAAACTAAAAATATAAAAGTTAAAATACAGTATTTGAAATGGGTTGTGGTTATCAGCAGTGAAAGTTAACAATGGACCTTTCTAAACAGGAGAGAACATGGTATGTGATTTGCTTTTATACAACAGTTACATACAAATGAAAGCATTTTTACCAAAACTAAACTGCTGAAAAATGTACTCAGCTGATCCAAGATGTAGATGAGTTTCAGAGTATGTACTGCATTTGATGAATAATTGTGTTTTATAAAAGGATGCTTTGTAACAGCTTGTTTTTAGCAAAACATGTTTAAACATGGTTTAACAACACATGATAAGGGAACTCTCCATGGTCCTGATCATCTCCAGTTAGATTTCCTCTCCAGCACCATCACTCATGGCAGAGCCTGAGAGTGATATAGGATCAGGACACAGCTTTACAGCACATGTTATATAAATATGGACTATCAATAGGAACATATTACACCTGTCATGTTGGCATTGTCAGATATATTAATCCCATTACATTGTGGGGAATCAACGTAACTATATGCATTGAATTATTGATTTAAGTTCATAACTGCCTAAACAGAGACAGCAAGCCCCTGACGTCACCATGTCTCGACCAACACCCTCTCTCGGAAAGGGGGAAAAATACCCCCTGGCAGGTTTACGGCTTTTCAAAGAGTAATCTGTTGTACGCAAACACTGACCAAGCATCGAACTCAGGAATGATGGACTCCAGTGACTCTTGGTGACACTAACGCAATTAACACACAAGCGCTAAAGTCACGACGATCAGACCATCTGGTTTTCGAGTGTGAACTTTGACATCGGGCAATGTAAATTTCTGACAAAGGACAATTCACATACACGTGGCTTTTATTCATGGACTGGGAAACTCATCCGAAACTCTGTACGTGCGTGACCTAAGTCATCGAAGCTTCAGACGCACACATTTTGGTGCACACTCCGAAGGAAAGCGCACGTTTTCCCAGTCTTACGAACAAACACAAATGTGTTACGTCTGTTAGAGGCCAATGTGTATGTCACGTATTTTATTCATGTATTTAAATCTTATCGTTTAATGTGTATCTGTGTATTCGTATAATGAATGAATGTAGAAATGAATGAACGAAACGCAGATAGGACGCTATACAAGTGTGTTTGATATGCTAGGATAGCGGTTGAGGTGTTGAATAGTTTTCTAAGCAGGAGAATTCGATATCCTTAATCAGGAAGAAGTTATTACGCTTCATAAAAGTTTATACCCAAAATTGAAACTCTGCCTTTACATTCCTGGGTGTCAAATGTATGTAAAATAGTCATCACAGGGAACCAGTAAGGAAAGGGGGCCGCCCGTAACACTGGACTGATTGGTCCATGTGGATTCCACATGTTAAAAACAGGATGCACACTTAACATCTGTGTGCTTGGAGCCTTTTGCAAATATGTGAAGAAAACATCTTGGTGATCTTTCCCCACAACAAAGACCACCATACATCCAACGCAAGGAGAAGTAACAGCAGCAACCATAGAAGCAACTCAGAGAAACTTAGAAGACTCAAGAAGAGTGCAACTCAGTCTGCTCAACCGCAACACCGCACAATCCATCTGTGCCCTTTTCCTTTCAAGATGTCATTACAACAGCTTATCCAGACTGCTGAAGCCTTCAACATCAACTCGCAACTCACTTCTAAGAACTGTGTGCAAGGACATCTGAAAGCCAAACCCTCTAACCAGAGACCACAGAAGACAATGCGTCACCTGACCAGCTCAGAGCGGTAAACACAACAGTTCCTTTACTCGCTGAAGAATGCAAATTGAACTTAAGGCTATAAGCTAAACTTCTCCTGGTTGGTTTCTCACGGGTTATAGTTCTAGAAACTAGCGGCAAGTGATTGAATCTCAGCAAAGCTCATAACTTTACATCCTTAGACAGTAGTGAGAGTGTGTTTGTGTGTGTCTGTGCACCTGGCTTAAGCTAAGCCCTGTTTGTGCAACCGGGCCCAAGTGTATCAGAGATAGGATGATTCTGACCTGTCATGCTCCCAACCTACAGTACTGTGCTTGAGTCATTGTTCCTCAGTTTTTTTAATGCAGTACCTCAAGAGTTCCAGCAGGAGGATGCACATGGTCTTCCAATCCTTCCCCAGATGTCTGAGGAAGAGCTGATACAGAACTCAAAGTACTCATTATGTACCTGGAATCTGAGAAAAAAGTGTTGTTTAGAAGGAGGCAAGATCGAGGAGGTGTTCAGTATTAGTTGGCATTACCTGTGGAGTTCCAGAAGATTGTCTTGACAAGCCTGCATTTTGCTTCAGTGTTCATTGTTTTTTGCCTAACAACCCCACAATTATACCACAGACGATAGTAAAGTGTCACTTTTGTGCTCATTATTAACTGGCAAGGCTCTGAAATGGATCACAGCATTATAGGCTGGAGGTGACATGTCGTTTCCTTCCTATCGGCACTTTGAGAGACAATTTCGAGAGGTGTTTGATCATGACGCAGATGGCCGGGACGCAGAGGATGAGCTGCTGAGCCTGTGTCAGGGAAAATCCACAGCAGCAGATTATGCTATGTCCTTCCGCACTCTGGCAGCACAGGCTGGATGGACAGGAAAACCCCTAAAGGCCATGTTCCGCCGCGGTCTGTGTGCTGACCTTCAGTCCGAATTAGCCTGCTGTGACGAAGGAAAATCGCTGGAAGAATTTATGGAGACCGCCATTAAAGTGGACACCCTCCTGCGCTCTCGTCGTGGTCGTCACTACACCTCACCACTCCCTTCAAGCTCCAATCTACCCCGTGAGGAACCTATGCAGATAGGCTTCACCCGCCTCATGGAGGAGGAGCGGGAAAGAAGAATTAAAAACCGTCTGTGCCTCTACTGCGGCCAACCGGGACATCTCCGAGTCAGCTGCCCTTCCAGGCCCCCACGTAGCAACGTTCCCCGGGTGAGTCCCAATCTATTCTCCTCCTGTCTTTTGTTGGGGGTTAGTCTAATTATAAAAGGATGTAATATCTGCACAGAGGCGTTCATAGATTCAGGGGCAGCGGGAAACATTATGGATCAAGCCTTCACTAACCTACACAACATCTCTCTCATTCCATGTTCTCCTCAAGTTGCCGTGGCAGCCCTCGACGGCCAACCCTTAGGGTGCGGCAAAGTTCTTCACCGAACCGAACAACTCACTCTCATCACCGGCGCACTTCACAAGGAATCCGTGCAGTTTCACGTCATTCATTCACCTAACCACCCTATAATCCTTGGACATCCCTGGCTCACCTCACACAACCCTGTCATCTCTTGGAGGAGCGGAGAAATAATTCAATGGTCACCTGACTGTCAACAACACTGCTTATCTTCACCTCAAAAGCACACCCTCACCACGCCAGTCAACACTGGAAACTCCGAACCCCTGGACACCCTGCCAGCACCATATCAGGATCTCCACCTCGCCTTCAGCAAGATTCAAGCCACCCAGAGAGACGGACTGTGCTATTGATCTTCTCCCTGGGGCTCTCCCACCAAGAGGCAGGGTCTACCCCCTCTCACAACCTGAGACTGATTGTATGAAACAATACATCGAAGAGGAGTTGGCTAAGGGCTTTATTCGTCCCTCTACATCCCCTGCGTCAGCGGTAGTTTTCTTTGTAAAGAAGAAAGATGGATCTCTACGACCTTGTATTGACTACCGGGCTCTAAACGAAAGAACAGTCAAATTCAGATATCCACTGCCACTCGTCCCGTCATCACTTGAACAACTGCGTTCAGCTCGCATCTTTACCAAATTAGATCTTAGGAGCGCCTACAACCTAATCCGCATCCGGGCCGGCGACGAGTGGAAAAAAGACTTCTCAACAACCTCAGGTCACTATGAGTATCTTGTTATGCCCTTTGGGCTTTCCAACAGTCCGGCAGTCTTCCAAGCCCTAGTCAATGATATCTTTCGGGATATGCTTAACAAGTTCCTGATCGTCTACATGATGATATCTTAATCTTCTCGGAGGATCTACAAAGTCATGTTCAACACGTTCGAGCTGTCCTGAAAAGATTAATCAAACACAGACTCTATGCCAAATTAACAAAATGTGAGTTTCATCTCTCCACAATCTCCTTCCTAGGATACGTCATCAGTGAGAAAGGGGTAACCATGGACGACACCAAGGTCAGGGCTGTTGTCAACTGGCCTAGGCCCCAGACTATAAAGGAATTACAAAGATTTCTGGGCTTTGGCAATTTCTATAGGAGATTTATCCGAGGCTTCAGTCAGATTGCAGCCCCACTTACCTCACTTACTCGTAAGGGATCCTCCAGACTCCGATGGACTCCCGAGAGCGAGAGGGCATTCAATGAGCTTAAGCAACGCTTCACAACTGCGCCCATCCTGCGTCATCCAGACCCTTCTCGTCAATTCATAGTGGAGGTCGATGCATCTAATTCTGGTATGGGAGCTGTCCTTTCTCAACGACATGGTGAGCCAGCAAAGATGTTTCCCTGTGCTTTCTTTTCCAGAAAACTAAACTCAGCTGAACGGAATTATGATGTGGGCGACCGGGAGCTTCTGGCCATGAAGGCAGCCTTAGAGGAGTGGAGGCATTGGTTAGAGGGAGCTTCAGTCCCCTTCATAGTGTTAACTGACCATAGAAATCTGGAGTACCTACGGACTGCCAAACGTTTGAACTCACGACAGGCAAGGTGGTCACTGTTTTTCTCAAGATTTGAATACAGCATAACTTACCGCCCAGGTTCTAAGAACACTAAGGCGGACGCACTATCCCGCCATTTCGATGATCACCATGAAACCAACCCCATCTCATCTATCATTCCTCCACATCTTATAGTAGCCCCAGTTCAGTGGGACATAATTGCCGAGATCAATGAAGCCCAGGCCAACGACCCTACTCCCAAAAGTTGTCCTCCCGGCCTCATCTACGTGCCTGAGCCCCTGCGCTCCCGGCTTCTTCATCTAGTTCATGACAGTCCCAGCGCTGGGCACCCGAGAATTCAGACCACTAAAGAACTGCTTTCCAACAAATTCTGGTGGCCCTCACTCTCCTCAGAAGTCACAACCTTTGTTCAGAACTGTGCAACCTGTAACATCAGTAAATCTTCCAGACAGAGACCTGCTGGGCTACTTCAACCACTCCCTATTCCCCAGCGACCATGGTCGCACATTGCGGTGGATTTCATCACGGACTTACCAGTCTCGAACACCTACACCACCATTCTCACTGTAATAGATCGCTTCTCCAAATCATGCAGATTCATTCCTTTACCCAAACTTCCCACCGCCTGGGAGACAGCCCAATTTCTTCTACAAAATGTCTTCCGGTTCTATGGACTTCCTGAAGATATAGTGTCAGATCGGGGTCCCCAGTTCATTTCCCGTGTCTGGAAGGCCTTCTGCTCTAAACTTAACATCAATGTGAGCCTCACCTCAGGGTATCACCCTCAAGCCAACGGTGAAGCCGAGAGGCTAAATCAAGAATTAACCCGTTTCCTCCGAACCTATTGTCCGGCCATACCAACCAGCAGGACTGGAGCGAATATCTTCTTTGGGCGAAGTACGCGCAGAATTCACTAAGGAAACCCGCTACTAACCTAACTCCATTCCAGTGTGTACTTGGATTTTCCATGGTCTGGAGAGCCTACTCACCTTCCTGCTGTCGACACCTGGGAAGCCGCCCATGTACACCTCCAAAGAGCCATCCGCCGGGTTACTCAATAAGCCAACCGCCGCCGTAGAGAAGGTCACCATTATCAAGTCGGTCAGTGGGTCTTGCTCTCCTCCCGTGACCTTCGTCTCCGTCTTCCCTGCAAAAAGCTCAGTTCAAGGTACGTGGGTCCTTTTCAAATCATTAAGCAAATTACACCAGTTTCCTTTCGTTTACAGTTGCCCAATAATTATCGTATCTCACCCACGTTCCACATTTCTCTGTTTAAGCCCGCTGCTGACCCAGGAGGAGAGAGGGGCCAGGAAGAGGAAGCTCCAGCAGAAGGCCCTCCCCCACTGCCTGAGGGCGACGACATCTATCGGGCAATCAGATCCTGGACTCCCGACGTCGGGGTAGAACTCTCCAATACCTGGTCGATTGGGAGGGGTACGGCCCGGAGGAAAGGTCATGGGTAAATTCAGAGGACATCTTGGACCCTTCCTTGACCACCACTTTCCACCAGGAACATCCAGAAAGGCCGGCCCCTCGCCCGCGTGGAAGGCCTCGGCGTCGGACTTTGGCTCGCTTCGGGAGCCGTGCGCAGGGGGAGGGCTCTGTCACCATCGGCTCCTCCGTGGCTCTCTCTGACCGCCAGCAGCGGGAATCCTCACACGAATATTAGTTCCCTCCCGGACTCTTTTAACCCACGCACCTCGGCTGTTCCGGTTCAGGTGTTGCTTGTTTACTCGCCTTTATAAGGCGTGATCTCAGACGGAAACATCGCGTAATTTTTATCGCCTTATGGCTGTATTACCGAGCGTTCTTCCCCGTGTTGGATTATTTGTGTATGACTTTGGACTGTTTCTCTGGACTGTGAATCTTGCTACCTGCCCTGTTGACAACGTTAAATAAAAGCCTGCAAATGGATCTGAGCGACTCTGAGTCTGGATTACAGAGGTAAGGTTTGAGCATGTAATTTTTTTTTTAATACATACAGTACAGTACATACAGTGGCCTTATTTACTCTACTTCCCCGATACAGAAAGCTTCCATTAGCAAAGAAATGTTAGAGCACAGCCTGATGGGAGATGTTAGCGATGTAAGAACGGATTAGATTATGGATATACGTAACTTAATTGATAGCAACGAAAAACTGTAACGTTATGGGGTGTAACGGTGGTTGCCCAAAACAATTATTTTACTTGTTATTTAAGCAAAAATAAAAAACAAAAAATTCCATTGGATACGGAAAGCAAACCCAGGTCGTCCCATGTGCTGACGCTATATCCAAACCGCTACACCACAATTCAAGTCAAGTCACTTTTATTTATATAGCGCTTTTAACAATACAGATTGTAGCAAAGCACTGAACATTATCAAA
>JAUCMT010000068.1:21611218-21625003 GCA_032357475.1 Enteromius thamalakanensis
TGTCCCTGACACGAATAAATAGATTTCGTGCTAATTTCGTGATATTGTCACGACCAGCCGTGCGACTGGGTTGCAGCTGCAGTGCTTTAACAGGTAGGCTTACTAGCAAGTTTACCATCAGAAAAGCCATATATATAGAACTCATTATGTGATGCAAATGTCAAAAGGCATTAGGTTACAAATCATGCATCATAGTAAAAGTGTTTTGAGGTCATAACATAGTAAGAACTGTGAAGAAATAGGTAGAGACACGTTTTCCAATGTTGTCCTAAACAGCAGTCCCTTATATATATATATATATATATATATATTTATTTATTTATTTATTTTTTTTGAATGCTGCTTCAAAAGGCAGCTGCAGGCATCAAAGTTTGATTCATTGTGCATGGCATGGCAAAATGGTGTGCTGCCATCATCATCACCACCATCCTCTGCACTGTCTTTGCCAGCTCAGCATCACGAAGCTCATAACCTTCAGTGAGGTGAGGGCTGCTCGCTTTGACTTTGCAGAAATGTGCAATATTCTGTGGTTTTGAAACCTGGGCAGCAGTTTCTTTGATCGATGGACAAAGGCAGAAGAGGAAGAGCTGGCATTTGGATGTACCTGCCGGCAGAATCCAGCAAGCTGCTTCTGAGCCACCGGGCCTGTAAAACAACAAAAGCTATGAAAAACAAAGCCTTATAAGATCAGAGTTTATTGGAAATGCCCTACCCAACACTTCTGCACGTCTCCAAAGGAGAACTCCAGCTAATCATTTAGATAGCGTCTGAGAATTGGAATATAATCCAATGATGGAAAGCGAGGAGGATGGGGAACTCTATTATAAATAACCTTAGCTACAAAAATAATACAATTACGAACAATTCCACAGAGCAATGGACTTTTTTTAACAACGAAAAAGCGCAACCAAATTACTGGCCCCACCTGCTGATATTAAACATTACATATTATAGCTATAGGCCATGATTGTGGTTATGCAATGAGTGAAGAGTGTTCTTATGCGCAATACCGCATTGATTGAATTTATTTATTGCATTTAGAATATCTTTATAATTCCTTGGACATAGAAGCTTCATTTAAAGTGTTACCAAGATTTGACACCTTTAAAAGTGAGAACTTTCTCGAGAGCACAAAACTGAGCGAAGGGACTGAAGTGTGATCATTATACACATCACAAAAGTCTGCTAGATGAGTGAAACATTAACTTCTACGCTTCTCTGCGACACTTCATCCCTGGAGGTCAATCCTCGGTGATCAGTCCTCATGTTTGATCATTAAATCTATTACATAGTTGGCTGAAATCAATGTTTCCCTCTCTCTACCTCCAAGGTCAGTGTTCTCCAGCTGTCTCTGCCTCTCTATCAGCAGGCAGTTGGGTCGCCGAGTGTTGGTCAGCATTCTCTCACAGTTCAATAATACTGAGCGATGGGGAATTCATTAGATGTTTAGACGTTCTTCTCCTTTGTAAAGGTCTCTGTAAATGTCTGCACTTCTGGGACATAAATATAGAAGTGGAAATGTTATTTTTTGACTTAAATCTCGAAACTTGTACATTTGTTATGGAAACTAAAACTTTCATAGATACAAAAGTTTGGAAAAGGATGAACAAAACTGACAATATTCTGCCAGTAGTTTTTCTGTTGTCATGACACTTGGCCACTTGCTCTTTTCATGAGCCTGGAACGAGGGCCAGGGACAGCGCTGGGCAAATGATGATTTGAGGGAAGCCAAATGTTCCATCATGCTGTCAAACCATAGAGACCGAGAACAGGAAAAGATCTGAACTTTTAGCTTTTACACTTTTTTTTTTCTTCTCAATTTTAACAATAATCAGGTAACTTTTTCCAAACTCTTAATACAGCTCTCTAAAAAAGCACTAAAACTGTATATATATATATATATATATTATGTATTTTTCAGTATGTACACTGAAGTCATAATTAAAAGAAAAGTTCTCAAAAACAAAAATTATTAGTAGTTAATAGTACACAAAAATTATTATACATTTCTAATAATTAAGGCATGATAACAAAAAAACTACTTTTACTGAAAAAGATAAATAGATCGATAAAATCTGTGTTCTCTATCAATAAATTATTTTCTTGCCAACAGAAGTTATTGTAAAAACTATTTTTTGTTCAGAAAAAATGCTTTAATGCAAATATATTTGGTGTCTTGTGAGAGAGTTGCATGTGGCAATATCTCTCTTATTTCCATGAAATCGCTTGTTTTTTTGTTGTTTTTAGTTTTGTTTCGCCTCTCCCTCCCCCTGTAATGTCATATATGCGCTAAATATATTTTGATTTAATACAAATGAACAAATGGTATTTAATTTATTTGACATTTCAGTGCAGTAATATTTTTTTGGTTCCATAAATTAATGAATCATGTTACACAAAAAAAATATATATACAGTATACGAAGCAATGTTTGAATTTCATCAGGAGCCAGTGATATATAAATCTTTCAAAAAGTGTAAAGGTTGTGTGGACAGTTTACTGTTGCAATTGCAAAAACTAGATGAGCAAAATCTTCCAGGTCGGCTCCCCAGCATGCTGGTTAAAGTGACATTATATAAAGATAAAAGCATGTGCACCCATTCAGGTGGATTATCTGTGTTTCTGTGAGCAAAGGCGAGTGAGAGAGAGAGGTTCAGGAAGGACACAAGGGAATATTCACCACATCCAACATCCCTAAATGGCTCAGGAATAAAGCAGTGTGAACTGATGCCTGATATAGAGGCAGATAATGGTCTGTGTGACGCAAAAACTCTCCAGACACCACCGTTTCTTTTTACTGGTGAATAATTAGAGGCAGTACCCTTGGCTTATAGATGCATTCTCTTGTTTACTTAAAGCTAAATTAGATGTGGCAAAGAGCAGGAAAATTAATGACATATCTCTCTGCATTTTTTTTTTAAGAGAGCCCTGTTTCTGCTGCCCCAATTGTAATATTGCTTCCATAAACCATATTCTCACAGTGTCTCAGCGAAATGAACGAACAGCATTTCATGAGTTCACACTTCACCATTAATAATCAAATACAATAAGCGTGTTTGGCGTGCTGTCCGGCCCGATACCCGCGTGCCCCCCAGGAGGAAGTTGTGGTCTATTAATCAATCTCTTACTTTAAGTGAGTATATTGATTGACCCCCAAAAAGCGAGAGATTTAAAGACAGCAGCATATCTTGATGGAGCGGTCCACGATGGTGGGTGCAGTACTCTAGTTCGAGCTGTCCTACTGTCGAAGGAGTGTTGTGTAAAACAGCCGTCTCTGGCGGGAGCCGTCCACAACAGCTGGTGCAAGAGCTGTCACTTTTGTGGTCCTCATACTAAAATGAAGATTGCATTGTTGGCGTCCCTCGCAAGAGCAGTCCACGACAGTGGGTGCAAGGCCTCAGACTTTTGAGGTCAGCTACTAAGACAGAGGTGGCATTGTGAGCGTCCCTTGTCGGTGCAGTCCACGACGGTGGGTTCAGTGCTCCTGTTTGGGCTGTCCACTGAAATAGCAGCGTGAGTGAAGCGACCTTCTCCGGCGGGAGCTATCCACAACGGTGGGTGCAAGGGCTCCAACTTTTGAGGTCTGCTACTAAGACAGAGGGTGCATTGTGAGCATCCCTCGCAAGAGTGAGCTAGGGTTTGAGAGGGGGGAGAGATTGGGAATTTCTGTTGTGAAGGAAGGCTAGGAGAGTATGGTAGGGGCGGATGGGGGACTGGAGTTAAACATATAAATAAAAAAGGCCTTTCTTAAACTGGTCCGTTTTGCATTGTTCGATGAAAAAGGAGATGGTTTAGTTGTCTAGGATAGGTAGATCGAAAATTGTAGGGTGGAGGTTTAGGTCAAATTTAGAATTAACCGTGGATTCTAAACATTTCAGGAAGCTGAAAAGCCAGGATGAACATGGCGTCAAAAGTTTGGGGAAGCCCCTGATGTGGCTGGGGTATACAGGAGAGCCACTGCAGTGACTGGGGTAAACAATAGTAGTCACAGCTACGACTGGGATGCACTTGGTGACCACTACGGTGACTGGGGTAGACCGGGTAGCCATTGCGGTGACTGGGAAATTAGCTTCGGTGGGAGCGGTCCATGTGGTGACTCAGCGTAGATGAGCCTGGGAATGGTCCATGCTGGTGGGTGCAATACTTTGGTTCGAGTGAGCCTGGGTGGAGGTAATAAATGAGAAAGGGTAGGTGCTGAATGGATCTGGGATTCATTTTGGACTGGCCACCGCAGTGGCTGGCTATAGGTTGCTTGGGTGGGCTGTGGCGGCAGAAGAGAAGCCTGTATTGATTAGTCCCCTGTGGGAGAATGGGAAGGAGTGAGGTTAGTATAACTGAAGTGTTATAACAAATAAAATGTAGCACATGCAAAGAATGCAATAGCTTTGGCGACTTGAATACAATGGCAAAGTTATCGCTTCCTTATTTAAAGTTTTTTTTTTTTTTTTAATTCATGTGCTTTTAATAAGTGTCCATGTGCAAACTCAGAGTACTTTTATTTTGAAATGTGTAACACAAAGAAATATGTTGATGTTATCCTGTAATGACTTTTGATCAATTTGGGAATTTCCTCTGAACTCACGGCATATGCAGAGGAAGAGTAGTGGACCCAGCTGCTGAGAGGGAGACATGCTTCACGCTTGTGAATGATAACAGTGCAATGAAAAACTGAGCCAGACAATATAATGCAAGAATTATTGATTGTTTACCACAAATTAACGTGAGAGTGCTTTTCGCCTTGAGGAGTAATATCACAATCTCGTGCACTAGCGAAACCCAGAAGAACGGCTTGTATTTATATCAGACGTGCTGCCTAGTTAACTTTGCAAGAAATATTTTTTATTTTTATGAAACAATAGAAATAATACTGATTTCATAAATTGCCTTTTTAAAACATTCCGCAACTTTAAGTACCTTTTCAAAAAAGCTGAAATGCTGGTGGTTTCACGATATACTGGATACAGGAGCTAGGGGCTGCGTAAGACGCTGTGACCGGAAGAGCCGCGATGAAAGGCTGAGCTGAAACGGGAAGCGAGTGAAGTTGCAGCGGTGAGAACTGGGGTGTGGCCCAGTGTCGTGAGCAGACGGGTCTGTGCGGGTCAATAGTGTTTAACGAGGCAATTTTTCGATCTGATGGTGCACCTGATTTTGTCAGAGGTTTGGCAGAGGAGGCGAGGTAAAATCTATGCTAAATCTAGTGATGCAAAAAGAACGAGATGCCAGAGAAGGGGAGTTTGCTCTATTTGAAGGAATACCTCTTAGCTCTCATAGGATGATCGGATAATAGGCTGATTGGGGAACGAGGGGGAATCAAAACTTGAATCCAAAGAAATGGAACCTTAGTGTTAAGTCTTTATTTAATAGTTTTGTTTGTTTTATAATTGAGCATATTTCCCACCCAAATTCAGATTTTTTGTTCATTTATTGTTTAGGCTTTGGGCTTTTTATTTATATTTATTTCAAACAACAAAACAAACAACAACAAAAATAAAATAAACAAAACAACAACAACAGACAGTTTTTTTTCTGAAAGAAAGAAAGAAAGAAGGAAAGAAAGAAAGAAAGAAAGTGTTGTCGTTGTTGCTGCTGCTGCTGCTATTATTATTATTATTATATATATTTTTATTATATTTAATTAGTTTTAATTAAGCCAAAAACTAATCTTCAATAAATGGTCCTTATATTAAAATGTTTAGAATTTGCTTTATTATACTGAAGGTTTTATTTCATCTTATGGTATCTGTTAGTTTTCATTTTTTTATAAAAGTGCATTAACTGATTACACAAAAATATGTAAAAAAATGGACATGAAGATATATCTCCACACGTTAGTGGATTCTGATCAAACTTGGTACATACCAAGCACCCGAGGGCACATAAGTAAACAACACAGCTAATGGTCAAAATATAAAAATTAAATATCTTTTTAATACAATATGGGCAAAAGTCATTGGTCAAGAATGGTCTCATTAGATTTGGAGAGGCATACCGAACCAAACAGTATTTTTCTTTCTCTACCATTGTGGATGTCGATCATGTTGAGTTTTGTAGTAAAATGCTGTATCAACAAGTCTTTAACAGGGACAACAAAACTGCAGAGTTCAGCTTCAACCGTAATCAAACACACCTGAAGCAGCTAATCAGGGCTTTTACAATTACAAACAGCTGTGTTGAAGCAGGGCTGCAACTGAAGTCCGTAGGAGGGTACACGGCTCTCCAGGAGCAGGGTTGGAGAACCCTTTAGTGAGTAATTAATGACGGTTACTCTGTTGTGCTTGGCCACTTATTGCTGCTTGATGCTATATTTTTCATTGCAACTGAACACATTTTCTGCCCTTGTTTTTTAAATGTAATGGTAAATAATCAGATACCTTTATTTTGTGTTGTACTTTGGTTGTGGTCGTGACAGGTTTCGTGAGATCCCCTCAGATCTCTCGGAGAGAGTTGAGAGAGACACTACAGATCGAGGCTCTATTTGCATCTGCTCTGTTTGACTGCCCAGTGTGTTGCAATCTCACGGTCAGAGATGGAGAGAGAAATACAGAGACAGATAGATGGGAATTAAATATTTAGTTAAAAAAGAAGTCTATTTATAGATTGCAGTTGGTGGGGGGGCTTCAGTTAAATTATTGATGTGAGAGTGTGAGCGGGGCTTTTTCTCAGGTCTGAGCGGAAGGCAAGGCCATTCGGAGAGAGGGGGAGGAATCGCTGTATGGATACACCTCATACATCGGAGACCAAACGAATGAGAAATGAACAGAATGCGCATGAATTTACAGGGTCACAGTCAAAACAATAACTAGCCTTGCTAGCAAATAACTTCCTCACTTCCACTTCACATTTCCAGAGTTCAAATTATCAGTACCCTGACTATCCATGATCCTTTCCATAATGTTTCTAAAAACTTTATTAAAATTAAAATTATACATTGTATATCCACATTTCAAAATGAAACATCCAGTGAATAGTGCTAAAAAAAAAATCTTAAATTTAGTCCGAAACAGATAAACGTGCCAGTATTTTACTATGCTTGTTCATGTACACATCGCACCAGATCAGAGGTCAAACGCCTGAAGAGTGCAGCTGAAAGGTTAATGCCCTGTCATGTTTGAAAATAACATACCACCTACACTAAACCTTATAAATATGTAAAAACCTTATGAATTATGAGGATAAAAAATGGATTTGCTGCTGAAAAAAATGACATTTACATTGTTTTCACACAGATTTGAGTCAAACTGTAAAGCCATATATATGTATATGTATATATAATGTCAAAATGTATTAGCTTACCAATCATGCACTATGATAAAAATGTTTTACGGTCATAATATAGTATTGTTCAAGGTACCAGATAACTGATAATCTGCCATGTAATCCTAATTTGTGTGAAAAAGAATAAAAGCTGTTGTTATTACTATGTTATTATACTGTTATAAATATGTTATTCTATTAGTATGTCACCATCTTTATATATAATGGCAAAACTATATAATTAGGATTAGCTGTAAAAATAGAGAGATATATTTAGAAAATATCACTGTGACTAGGCATTTCTTTGTTAATTGGAAGAATTAGGAGAAAAAAAAAACATAGCTGTGGGCAGATGTACACCCTTTTCGTCATTTCAAAAAACACTGCAGCCTTTCTACAGGTAATTAACCAATGATTAAATACATAGTTTACAAAAAGTGATTAAACAAATTGGTTTTTTTTTTACTTTTTTTTTTTTTTTATCAGAACTGATTTGGAGAAATTTAGCATTGTATCACTTGCTCACCAATGGATGCTCTGTATTGAATGGGTGACTTCAGAATGAAAGTCCAAAAAACATCACAATAATCCACAAGTAATCCACACCGCTCCGATCCATCAGCAAAACTATCATTACGTTCAAAATAGCAGTCCATAATACCAATCCACTTTCTCCATTCCTCCAATCAAGAAGTCTATCTCCTTGTTGTCCTCTCACATCAAAATTCACTAAAATATTTGTTTGCAATGTATATTTTATCCAGAAATATTGCATGAATTTTTCTTCCACAAACTTTTCACTTTGCAATAAGTTGATGGACTGGAGTGCTGTGGATTATTGTGATGTTTTTAATCAGCTTATTCTGACGGCACCCATTCACTTCTGAGCATCCATTGGTGGGCAAATGATGTAATGTTAAATTTATCCACATTTGCTCCCATGAAGAAACAAACTCATCTACATTTTGGGTGGCCTGAGGGTGAGTTACAAAATACCATAAACCACACATGATATGAAAAATTTCCATCATCCCACCAGGAAAGAGAAATCAGATGGCGTTACAAGCCTTGTGCATGATCAGACTGACATTGGAAACGTGTTTAAAAACGCCTGACAAGATCAATAATAACGTGTCTTGGCAGTGTGTGTTGAACGTGAGAGTGAGCCAGTGGGAGTGTGTGACTCAGATTTTTACATTCAGACAGAAGAATGGTGAGTGTTGTGAAGAAGCTGCATGCTGCATCCAAGGCCAGATTGTATTATGTGGAGAATGGCCTTGCTTTATATTGAGAAGAAATGAAAGAATAAAAAAAAAAAAGGTTGAGTGTGTGTCTCATGTTCAGTAACTCCTTCACCATTATGATACCTTAAACTAAGTCCCCAGGCTCTTGCATTGTAGCTACCCAGCTTGACCATCGGTTCCTGATCCAAGCCTCTTAACTGACTGATTTAGAGCAGCATGTGTCCTTTTCTGAAGATATAACCTAAAAAAATAGTCATGACCTAAAAAAAAAACAACAACATTTGATTATTATGAAGTCATGAAGAAGAACGTTCAATAAGAAGAATAAAGGTTTAAAATAGAGTTTCACATTGTTTGTTAGTTACAACTACAATTCAACACACTCTAATGGCAATTCGGAGAAATTCTATGTTTTGAAAATGTGGCTTATACAGTTTCACTCATACAGTATGCTTTTATACAATCTGCTTATGCCTCACTGACAGTTCGGTTTAAAAGTGGGCTTCCATGCTTGATTATTTGTAATTTATTCATTTATTTATCACCACTTTGTAAAACTGTGTGAAACTGTTTTTCGAGAACACACACACGTATGGTAACACATTATTTTAGGGTCTCTTAACTAGATGCTTATAAGCATTCATACTGTATTTCTATAATATTAGCTATTCATTAGTAATTAAGCACATATTAATGCCTTATTCTACATTAACCTATTCTACATCCCTAATTCTATCCAATACCTAAACTTTACAACTTTACTAACTATTAATTAATAAGCAGCAGGAAAAAGTTGTAGTTACTAGTTATTAAGTGTTCCCTATTCTAAAGTGTTACTATATATATATATATATATATATATATATATAAATTGTAAGGACCAATTCTTACTTTTACTATATTGGCTGTTTTCTATACTTATAAATCACATATTAACGCCTTATTTTGCACAACCTTATTCTGAATGAAAACAACTACCATACTAATTCAAATTAATAAAAAGCAAATTAGGGTTTATTGGAGGCAAAAGTTATAGCAAATGGGTAGTTAATAGTGAGAACTGGACCTTAAAATTAAGTTTGGACAATTATTTCAAAGAGCTCACAATAAATATATTCAAAATAAATTGTATTTATTTTAATTAAATTACGAATTTTATGAGGCTATTAACAAGCCATTAAATATGACTTTTACCTCAATAACCTCTTCGTTTGCTGCTTATTAATAGTTAGTAAGGTTGTTAAGTTTAGGTATTGATTAGGATTAGGGATGCGGAATAAAATTATGCAGAATATGTGCTTTACACATAACAGTAAAAGGCTAATAGGCATGCTTATAAGTAGTTAATACTGAGAATTGGTCTCTATTCTAAAGTGTTATCAAAATCACTATATGAATACAAGTCTTATTGTAGTCAATAAGTCACTAAATACATACATTTCAGTTGACTTTTTTGCATGTGTTATCAGTTTACTAGATTTTTTTACATGCACATCATGAGAGTGCTTTAATAAGACAGTGGAGTTTGGGATAATTATGTAACCTTCGCCGCTGAACACCTGTCGGTGTGAATAATTGAAAAGTTAGGAAGTTCCTCAAGTCAAGCAGCCGGAAGACTCATCTAGAGGAGCCACGTGACAGGAGGAGGAACGGTACAAAATGAACTGAGAAATGCATTTTTCATGTGCCTTTTTTTGGGTTATTGAAAGCTTCTCTAGCTACCTGAATGACTTCCTGACTCATGTCTGTGACTATAGAGGACATACAACGGCTTACCTCACTACATACAAGAAGGATGCTGTGTTATTTTTAATAGCAAACCAATCTATCCATTTCCAAAACTATCGGCCTATTACATATACATCACATCCATTTGAAGATATTGCAATTACCCTATTTTTGACCCATGGTTTGAACATTATGCTTCATATACACACACACACATTACATTTTGATTAATATACATCATCGTAAGGCTCAGGCTTTGATTTTTAGACCTTGAGCTATAAAATACCACAAATGTGACTTTTCTGTCCAAGCCCTTATGTAGGCCAGGTTCAGCTTATGTTACCTAATCTGGCCATGTTAAAAAGGTAAGTTGAAAAGGTGGAAGGTTATCCAAAAAAAATGTTCAGAGGTTTAAGATGAAAGTACAGAAAAACAAAAAAACGGACTAATTGGAAGCGTGACACTGTCAATTCAGTCACCTCACTTGCTATGACATACATCCAACTCAAGACACTGTATACAACCTTATATGGAGAATGGCCTTGCTTTATGGTTTGACAAAACATGAAAGAGAAAAAGGCTGTCGAGTGTGGGTCTGTTTCATAATGATGAATCACACCTCAAGTTGAAAATTTCTCAACTTGATCAATGTTAAACCCAACAGTCTCTTGCATTGTAACCAATCATAATGTCTAGACTTTGATCCAAGCCTTGACTGACCAATTCAGTGCAACGCATAAGCTGTTGGTGAAAGGGTGACTACTGATCAATAATCAGTATTTGTGACCCTGGAGCACAAAACCAGTCATAAGTAGCCTGGAAATGTTTGAAGTAATAGCAACCAATGCATTGTATGTGTCAAAGTCCTCCATTGATAACTAATATGCATTGCTAAGAGTATTATTTCGACAACTACAAAGGCGATTTTCTCAGAATATATTTTTTTTTGCACCTTCAAATTCCAAATTTTTAAATAGCTGTGTCTCTGCCAGATATTGTCCAATCCCAACAAACCATACATCAGTGGAAGCTCATTTGTGCAGCTTTCAGATGACGTATAAATCACAATTTAAAAAAAAAAAAAAGATTCTTATGACTGTATTTGTGGTCCATTAAAGGTGAATGATAAAGCAAAGAATGTTGGTTCTTCTCTTCATGAGGTGATAACACTTACAGGATTGTTTCCAGAACAGAATCCAGTCCCAGGTTGATTCAGAGAGAAAAAGGATAGTTATTTAACCAATAAGTAGTCATTTAGCAGACTACTTTAAATGTCTTCGCATGCTGGGTTTTGACATGCTTCACAACATTTGTAAGAACATTTTCAAACGTTCTAGCTAAATACACACAGCTTCAAAACTAAAGGAACTACAATAGGAAACTTTGTCAAAACAGACCTCGAATATTGGCCTGACAAAGCATCGTCTGGGAATTTAAGAAAGTTTGAAGTTTAGTCTGATGTTTTGAAATTTCAAGAGAGACTGGATCTTCTTTGTTACGCTGTTGCTAAGGTGTTCCGGCTGGTTGTTAAGGGGGTGCTTAGACAGACTGCAATGTAATTATGATTTAAGCATATATATTACATTTCTTTAGATGTAAAATATTTATCACTGTGGCTCAATCTTAAATGGTATCCGAGTCATGTGCATTGCTCAATCCTAATTTTTAGAATATGATGTGTGTATTATATGTAGATGTCAAATAAATGCTGATTTGCTTTATGTGAGCTGTCAAGTGTGTTATGAAGACGTGCATTGGGTTATTCTTTAGTATCATATTGTCTGCAGCTTTTGAAGAACAAATAATTCAAGAGCTGTGATATTGGGAATATTAAACTTTTAACAGATGTCATAATTCAAGCGCTTGGACTCATACCGTATGTAAATACTATTACCGTCTAATGCAGTCATTACTAGCAAACATAATTACCAGAGATGAATTATCCTATTCTTTCACGTTAGTCTCCATCCGCAACAGACCGGAAATTACGAGACTGTTTAGCATTGCATAAAGCTGAAACAGAAAGACCAGAGACGATCTCTCATAGTTTGGAGAAATTACATTGACAATTCAGTACTAGAATATAATTACTGTCAAAAAATCCATCAAAAGATAACCTATAAAATGAACAAACAGGAAAAGATACAAAGACAACTGGCTACAAACAACCTTCCTTCTTATTACCCAATAACTTGCTGGTGAATAAATGAAAAGCTTACAACAGTGATAATGTTTTGTTTAACCCTGCCAATAACATTTTCTATAAAGGCTGTTTTTATATATCATTATAAAAGGGTATTTTTAAGGTATTATAATGAAAGCATAATGCATTATAAATAACTTTATAATATATATTGTATCATTTCATGAATATTTTCAATATTTACTTATTTGTGGTTATAGATTTTAAGAGTATAACAATTTATAACACACAATGAACATGATTAGAATTAATTATATATATAAAAAAAATAAAAAAATAAAAACAAATATGTATATATATATATAATGCATAGTTATAATGCATAATAAATCTTATATCTTTCCATATTACTTATGTCACTTTACTTAAAGCTGAAAATTCCACTTATAATTAATAATAATAACAACAACACATTTTTTTTTCCCAAACAGCCATAAGATCAGATATTGAATTAATGCAACACAGTCTCATTGGCAATTTGTCTGTATTTGTATTAGGTGCCAATTTCATGCTAATTCATACAAATTCGTTAAACCTTTCTCATACGATTTTGTACAATTTGTCTAAACCCCAGTGATGGGTTTAGGGGTGGGGTTAGGTTTTGGTCATTCGTATAAATTATTCAGATATGTACGATTTAGCAAAAATCATATGAATTCGTATGAGTGAGGTCGTACAAAGTAACCACCTCGTAAAATATGTCTGAATTGCTGTAAGATCGGGTTGGATCAATATCAGATGAATGTGTAATATAAAACATTTGCTTTGAATTTTATTCTGTTGACAGTAACTCTGTAACTACATTTAACTTTTCAGTAGAAAGTATTAGCTAGCTCACATTAGCCTCAAAATTGTGTGTATTCGTATTCGTATGAGGTGCCAAATTCATACTAACGCGTACAAATTCATACAACCTCTCACATTCAATTTTGTACGATTTGTCTAAAACCCAGTGAATTCCCTTATGAATGAAGTAATTTAATAAGGTGAATATTGTGTGTTATAAATATCATACATTTAATTTATAATCACAATTATGTAAATGGTAAAATGGATTATAATTGTTTATATGATTAAACATGAAATTTTATTGTCACGAGCCGTGATGGCAGAAGTGATAGTCTTCACCAAGGCATAAACAAAGGCTTCTTTTTAATACATCAATGCACGAATTACATGACAGCCACAAAGATGTAACCTTAAGGACCGATGAACTGAATGGGGCAGACCAGACTATAAATACACACACAATTAGGGAGAACTGAAGACAGGTGAGCAGACTGTAACATCCGTGTTTTGTTTATTCCATGTTTCCGTGTCATGTGATGTTTTGTTTTGTCTTTCCATGTGCTCTAT
>JAUCMT010000068.1:21629063-21639493 GCA_032357475.1 Enteromius thamalakanensis
TATCCTGACTTATTAACATACCTTAAAACACAATTTGGCCGAGGGTGTTACCAAAGTCTTATATCTAACTTTTAAAAAGTTTAATAACTTTTTCCTAGTTACAGATATCGACTTCTCTTGTTCAAGAAACAATTCCACGCATCAAATGCTATCTTGGCATATCAAACACCGCTAAATGACTTCCTACAGTTTCATTCATACTTCCGTTCATCTCACACACACACGCACGCATTTCAATTCACAGAAATACAATGGCAATACAAGAAAACAACACTGAATAGTAAGGGTAGTGTGGGATACATGTTAATTTCTTTGGTGAAACATGCAACGCAGGTTTCTATATGGCTTATATGGCTTCTCCTGAGAAATGGGCTTGAAGCCAGACTTGGTGGCACCCGAACGTGGTCTCACAGTCTCTGTTTTATTGCCTTGGTGCGTTGAGGAAATTAAATAATGATTTCTGCATATCTTGTGTGGTTGGTTCCCCACAATATGATATTGTCCTGTTATAATAAAAGCTGTTTGCGTGACCTATGGCTCTGTGTAGGTAATACTGCTCGTACAGCACTTTATATTGTCAGTTGAGTGTTTGAAATAAAGAGTAAGAGGATGTGGCTTCTTACACAGAAAAAGGCACGCAACATATTTCATAATATTCTAACACATGATATAGGCTTTGCATTATTATATACTTTATACTTGGGTATATTGTCGTATTTGTGTGTTTATTAGTCATGTTTAATTAATAAAAGCAGTTAAATCTGGTTATTCAGCTAACGC
Source organism: Enteromius thamalakanensis (assembly GCA_032357475.1). Taxonomy (NCBI): domain Eukaryota; kingdom Metazoa; phylum Chordata; class Actinopteri; order Cypriniformes; family Cyprinidae; genus Enteromius; species Enteromius thamalakanensis. Next base: position 21,629,844 of record JAUCMT010000068.1, read on the forward strand.
TACAGTCACTGCTTTGGTTTCTTCTGAGGAGTGTATTAAGAGGTTCTGCTTTGAGAGCACCCTCTGAAGATATACTTTTTGCGGCTTCTGCCTTAAAAAGCAGAGATGACAGCAAGTGAATGTGAACGTGAGCAGGATCATTTTTAGTGATTAAAACCTTGTGCTTAACTCTGGATTTTGGACTTATGGACAAGGCACTTAATGGCAAATTCTTTCTTTTCAATTTTTCGCCTTATTTCAAAATTCAATCTGTGGGCACTCGGAAATATTTCATTTATAAAGTCGATTTATAAAGTCCACACATTGTACAAAGTGCACAAATGTGTAGAGAGCTCTTCTAACCATACAAATTGCAATGCTGTTTGTAAATCTTTGGAACTATGATTTCAGTAAAAACTGACTAGTTGCAATTTGCTGATAACGACAGGACTCGGTTGGCTAACAATGCTTTTAAGAAAGCCACCCCTTTTTAATTAGCAGAGATTTTTATGCAACTACTTTTATGACATCATTAACGACAGTTCTAACTAAGGGCGTGTTTCCCAAAAGCATTGTTAGCTAACTTTGGTCGCGAGTTTCTAACTATGGTTGCAAGTTTCATAGAACTCTATTTTTGAACTTGTTATTTTTGTGAAACACCCCAACATTGTTCGAATGACAGAAGTATGACAAAGTCTTTGTTTTTCGTGAACCAGTAATTAAAGTTGCCGTATGTAGGATTGACACCAGGTGGTTGAACTAGGTATTGCAGTTCAAATTTAAAATATTGGAGATGTTTTTTTCACCCGCCCCCTCCTTCTCAGACTTGACGGACACGCAGGTTACCAATTTGGAGACAGCACCTAGAACGAGCGCAATGATGATGGAATATGCTGTGTTTAGGCAGATCAGGCAACCTGGATGGCGAAACACTACTGACTTTGTGATTGGGAGATAGATGGAGGGTGGCGCTTCAGACCAAAACAAAATATGACAACATTAACATCAGTTGAGTGCTGCAACTGCACTTTTTAAACGAGAATATCCAGGCTGTACTACTACTGTCGGTGATATGAGTACTTTTAATGAACATGTTTTCTTAATGCCTGTTGCACATAACAGAGACATTTTATTATTATTACAATAAATTTCTTACATATGGTGCCTTTAACTACTGTGTTTCTTTAACAGGGCATCATACTATTAAGCTGTTATTCAGAGTTACTGTAGGACGTTATTTAAGATACACAACCCAGGCATTTTTAGGGCAGTTGTGGCCTAATGGATAGAGAGTTGGCTTGTAACCCCAAAGATCGTGGGTTCCAGTCTCAGGTCCAGCAGGGATTGTAGATGGTGGGAGTGATTTCCCAGCACTTTCTCCACCTTCAATACCATGGCTGAGGTGAGACCCTTAAGCAAGGCACTGTTTCCCCAGGTGCTGCAGCCCACTGCTGTGTTCATTGTGTGTGTTGGATGGGTTAAATGCAGAGCACAAATTCCAAGTATGGGTTCTTTAACAGGGCATCATAATATTAAGCTGTTATTCCAGTACCACAATATCCATCTCAAAATAAAAAAAACATATCTGACTTTTAAATGTACTGTTATGGATTATGGATTTTTTAAAATTACCTTTCATGCAGTGTGTAGTGACTGAAAACATCCTGTAAAGTTTTAATTCTGAAAGTGCATTGTGTATAAGTTATTGTACGTCTCTCAAAATAGTCGACTCCAAATCATTGAAACTAGTTGTTTTTAAAACCAATCCTAAACCATTTCCTGTTGACGTCAACATGAATTATTAGCATATTTCCTGCCCACTTGTTAATATTTTCATGTTGGATTAAACGAAAACGCAAATTCGTTCATGCTCCTTTTAGAGCAGAAAATATCTTGTTTCCCTGGTAATACTGTACACAAAGCAGCACTGAGCTAACAAACAATGCTTTATCCAACCTGATCTCAGGGCAATTCGTACATGTTTGACGAGGTGGCTAATTCGTACAAATTCATACGACCTCACTCATAAGAATTCATATGATTTTTGCTAAATCGTAAGCATTTTACAAGTTGCCAATTTGTCTTATTTTGTACAAATGACCTACACCTAAACCGCCCCTAAACCTACCCGCCACTGGGGTTTAGGCAAATCGTACAAAATTATATGAGTGAGGTCGTACCAATTTGTATGAATCGGCACACATTTTCCACTTCATAAAAAAATGTACGAATTGCCATGAGATCAGGTTGGATAAACCAGTGTTGGTTGAATTGGTGATGAGACTGTGTTGGTTCTGGACATGACTAAAGCAGTAATTTAAGATCTCCTGGGCTGATTATTTTGCATGTTCAAGGGTGTTTTCTTATACTGCTATTCCCTGCATTGTGCAAAAGGACAAATTTATGAAAGCAGCTTAGAGAATGACGAAAAGTATGAAAAGTTTTGAATTTCCAATAACCATTCTGGCACCTATATGTAGCTGTGTAGGAAAAAAGCTTGGTTGTCACTGGTTGCCAAAATATAATCATTAGACTGATAGAAGTGGATTCGCCCACAGCACTGCTATTACACAACATGGAGGTGGATAAATTGTAAAAAAAAGTATATGTAAAAAAAAAAAAAAATCTATAGTGTTATGAATGATTTGAAAAGCCTTCAAATCCACTTTCTTATTCAGAAGGAGATTTAAATGAACAAACACTGTCTTTTATATATATACATATAAACTGAAAGGTGAGGTGCCATGTACTGTAAGTCTCATACAAAGCCCATGGATCTCTCCTCCTCACAGCTATTGTCAACAGATAATTTGATCTCTTGTTTTAATGTGTTCTAAGATGAGCCCTTATCTCTGCAGGTCAGCGGTAATGATGGTCAATAAGTGCTTGTTGAGTAATGGAAAGCAGGCCTTGTTTTACATAAAGGGCTTAAACCGTGGCTGCCACTTCCTGTTTACTATGCACTGCTTATTCATCCCATAAGGAAATATATATATATATATATATTTATATATATATTTTTTTTATTTTTATTATTATTATTTTTTTTTTACAATTACTTAAACCCTAGACAGCACTCACTGGAAGTTCGTTCATAAAAAAATAAAAAAATAAATAAAAAAACAGCAAAGTCAAATTGACATTCAACTCAAAATGCTGGGTTTACTGAATTGTTAAATTATATGCAAATCTTCTAGTGCATGATTTATCCTTGCACTTTTGACTTTATAAGTTTTAATTAATAATATGATAACTTGCTCTTTTTGTCTTATTACTTACTTTACGTATGCATTTCAGCCAGTCACATTTATATCTGCCTCCATTACGCTATTAAGTTCACTTTTTTTGATCCAATCAGCAATGAATGTTTTAGTCCTCTGATATTTTTTTTTTTACTTGGAAATATGTCACAGTATAGCAAAGTCAGACATCTTTTTGGTAAACTATTATTTTACATTTAATATAAAAATGCATAAAGGTATGCTAAACTGTATGATAATCCTTTCACTAGTTTGCGCTTTCTCATTAATGATTATTGGTTACGGGGAGGAGACCTGGAGACATGAGTTTGAAACTATGACAACAAACGAGATAGCTGGAGACATGAATGAGAAACCATAACAACAGACAAGATGGGCGGAGAAATGAGCTCATTGAAAACAGTCCAGGCATGAAAACAGAGAAATAAAAAACAAAGCGTTTGTTTGGTGCTGGAGTGACATCCAGTAGCCTGAGCTGGCACATCCAGCTTGATCATAACAATTAGACTATATTTTAATTACTTTTTAAATTACTTTTAGATGAATGTTGGTATAACAGCATAAAAATACAAGGATACGTAATTTTAAAATAGTTATTTTAAATAACAACAATCAAAACAAAAAACTAAAAATATAAATATAACTATTTAATTTGTTCACCTGCATATCATGTGACCATTAACAACTCAGAGAACAAAAACAAGCCATTTTTGAATATTATTACTATGTTTTATGTTAAATTTGTTGTTTCATTTTTTTTGCATTCATTTATTGTTATGCACGTCAATACCATAATATCTTTATAACAACGTGCACTAGCTATATTAGTTTATTAGTTCTGATTCATTGAACAGCTAGTTTTGACTCACTTTGAAGTCCAGCTTAATGCGCTTTGGTGTTCACACTGTGTGATGTCATGAGAGATGTGCAATGTCACACGAGCATAGCCATTATCAAAGTAGTCTATTGCTGTTGCAAATAGATTTTACACCCATCTGCCACAGCACATCCTCCAACTACTCAATGACAGATCTGCTGGAAGTGATGTGTGGTGCGGTAGAGGATCAATAATCATTCTGATACTGCAATTATACTTCATCACTAATTAAACTGTTGTCTTCATGAATCTTTTCAGACACCCATTTAGTGAAGTGAACAAAGGAGACAGGAAATGGTAGCAAAATGTTCCTAAATCAATACAGAAACATTATACAGCCTGTTAGTTCAATACCGTATAAGCTCATGTTATTGCAAAGTGTTACACTGTGTTCAACAGAGATGTTTTTTTTGTTTGTTTTTTTTCAGTATAAAGTGACAATTTTTATATCAGTGATAAAAGGTTTCTAGATTTTTTTTTAAGAAAAAGTAAAGTAAACTGATTTTTAAACTGAACATTTTTTTTTTTTTACACAAAGGCAATCTATTAGTATTGCAAGAGACTGTTTTCCAGCTAATGCAACACTGATAAATAATAAATAAGCTTTCTGTGGGAGAACAACAGTGCTTATTATGATGAGCAATTATTCAGCCTTTGTTTCTTTTCAGATTGTATTTTTCCTCGTTGGTTTGATTGAATATGTTATGACTGTTTAAGCAGGAATTTCTGGGAATGCCCCTCTTTCCCATTAATTATATGTATACTTGATACTTAGCCTATAATAAACAAAATTCCCACAGTATTTTAGCATAAAATATAGGCCTATATATTGCGTAAATTTATTAAACGCACATTTTCTCTCTATCTTTACATTCTAAATTAATTAATTTAAAAAATTCTCGCAAAAACGAATATCTCCAAATGATTGTGTGGAATTAATTGAGCTTTAGAAAACTGAAAATCCGTCTGTTGGGGTCAAAACTAGTTTTATTGACTTACTGGATGCTTTTTTCTCTGCTTTAATATCCAGGGGCGGGAGATCATGATCAGGCGCGTGATGCAGCTCACCGCAGCAGACGCGCTTGCTATAAAAAGCCCAAACGCGCCACAACCAGATTACAACCAGCACAAGCTGTCAGACAGAGCTGCTGAAATCACTTCTCCAGAAGACACTTCGGAAACAAACACGCCATGGAGGCTGGAGCGAGAGGGATGCACTGGAAACTTTTGCTACTTTCTTGCCTTTTGGCGGACGGGATGAGCCAGGACTTCGGACAGACCCAGTTCATTTGCACGTCCGTGCCAAAGGATATGGACATATGTGCCGCTACACTGCAGAACAGCGTGCCTGGGGAGGATCTCAAGAGCACGGTCATGCAACTGCGAGAGACGGTGCTGCAACAGAAGGAAACAATCATGAACCAGAAGGAAACGATCCGGGAACTGACTTCCAAGCTGACGAGGTGCGAAAGTCAGAGCGCGTCCGAGCCCGGAGACGCAAGGGTCGGCGGACGACGGAAGGAAACGGGCACCAAGAACACAATGGGAGATGTGTCGAGGGGTCCGACGGACACACTGGCCCAACTCTCGCGGACTTTACAGTCACTCAAGCAGAGGCTGGAGAACCTGGAGGTATGTTTATTCTCCTGGAGCGCTTTCCTCCACGTCGAGCACGGTGGATTTATTCGAGAGATTGAACTTTAGGCTATTTTTCCCAATAGCCTGCATCAGTACATTGTATTTTAAGTAAAGCGGTGCTAAATGCTTGCGCACAATCCTCTTTTAAGGACGCGTTAGCTTACCTGAGACTGTACGTAGATTAAAATAAAATAAAAAAAAAATTAAACAACTATACAGAATCTTCCACACTATTAGTTTGGCCGCTCTTAGACACCGAACGTTTTGCGTATTTTGAAAGTAAACTATTTCCTGTAAACATCATAACGCGTTAAATTATTATATAATTCTTAATGATATTGTAACAAATATATCTTAAACATGATTGTAAAAAAAACACTTAGACTTTTTAAATGTTATTTTAAATAGGTAAAAAATAATAGTGGACTTAAATAATGATATAGGCTACAACGTACATTATTTGAATATGGAATGCAACTTAAATCAAGGGTTTCTCTCAAAAATAGATGTTCACATTTCTCTTTCGTAGCAATTCAGCCGGAATAACAACTCCGTCCAAGCGAACAGCTTGAAGGATCTTCTGCAGACCAAAATCGACGACTTGGAGAAGCAGGTCCTGTCCCGTGTGAACGGTTTGGAGGATGGAAAGCCCGGGCTGCGCAACGAGAGCGAGCAGCGCGGACGCGTCGAGTCCACTCTCACCTCACTGCACCAGAGAATAACCGACCTAGAGAAAGGTAACTATTCGCATTTCTGCTCCACCTATCATGCATGTGTCATGTACATGTAGATGTATCGGGCGCTTTCTTGACCTGTTTTTCGGCGTGGAAAATATTCTTGGAGGTGCCAGGGTGGATAATAAATTGCCGTCGTAGTGTCGCGCTGGAGTGTCGCAGGAGAGGAGGGGGTCCACAGAGCTGCATTGCTTTGCATATCCAATTCCACCCAACCAGCTTTATAGCATGATTTACAGACGAGAACCGGAGAGTTTTTGCAAGCTCAGGAGTTTTTTTGAATTTTCATCCACGTGAATCACGTTTTTCTCAGTCATTAAAATGCATAATATCCCACAGCCTTGTACAGTTTAATACCATTTGCTCACCATAACTTCATCCCAAAGAAGTAAAATTTAATGACTTCTGTGTAGTACAGAGCCGAGCTGTTTCCATCAGAATGGATACGTATGGCAGTTTACAGTACATCCTCAAGCTCCAAAAATGCACATACATTATCTGATTCATTTGAAGCCATGTGTGATGAAGGCATCAAACTTTAAGATGTTATCTGAAAAAAGCTAGCAAAAACTGATGTGCTTTCAATGATTAATTGATCCAAGCAATATAAAATGGTTCATGAAAATATACAAATAATATGGAACATAATGCATTTGAAATGAGACGAGGTCAGATCGAGCAGCACAAAAAGAGTGCATGTCCCACGTTGTCAAAAGCGTGAGAGCACTTTAGATTAAGTGCTTCCAAGAAGTTAATGAGCATATAGTTCCATGCGGCTGATCTGCTATGCTTGCGCTATTTAGTGCTATTTAGAAAGGGTTTGTCCTAGTTCATGCTGTAAATTGCATTTTATTTTTCTGTAAATGTTTATATAGGTTTAATATTGAAAGGTACTACAAATGCAATGCTAGTAACTAATGGGATCATAATAATCCTAAATGTTTACAAAAAACAAAACATGTATACACATATGAATTAGGTTTGAGAGATAGCGCCCATGGTAAGATTTGTAACATGCAAATGTCTTCAGTGGAAGAGAGTATATTGTTTAGGTTTGGACTAACTTAAAAGTTAGTAAACTAAAAGACCGAATTGAATTTTAGTTTGAACTATTTCTCTACCTCAGTAATGATTCTCATTGATTTCGACTTTTACTCCTTATTACTTGTTTCGAGCATCAAACACAAGAGTAGAAATAAATGAGAGGAGGGAGGCTCCCAGGTGGGATGAGAGTGCTTGTCTTTCCCCAGGCAAAAAGATCCAAATAAATCAATAAATGCTTTTTTATTCCCTAGAAATATGTTTTAAACACACACAATGGCTTATTTTCTTTTTGCTTTCATTGGATACATTTATGCACAGCAATGAAAAGCTATGTATAGAGATTTTATAGAATGCATGTCTTTGACATAAGTAGAGGACTGATTATCATGTATTTATCTTTTAATACCAGGCCAAAAAGAAAACAGACCATTGGATAAATTCCAGGTGACGTTCCCTCTGAGAACCAACTACATGTATGCTAAAGTCAAGAAGAGCCTTCCGGAGATGTACGCCTTCACCGTGTGCATGTGGCTCAAATCCAACGCCTCTCCAGGAGTGGGGACGCCTTTCTCTTACGCTGTGCCGGGACAGGCCAATGAACTGGTTCTTATTGAGTGGGGAAACAACCCAATGGAAATGCTCATCAATGATAAGGTACACTGACACTTTAGAAGCACTGACCAGAACAATACTGAGAAAGATATTGCCATTTGGGAATTTTAGAAATGTCTGGTCTTTCTCATTTAAATTCATAATCTCATTTGTATTCCTTTAAAGGAGACATCCAGATCTTTAGGCTTCTTCTGTATTTTTTGCCCTCTTTTGATGTAGGTTGCTAAGCTGCCTTTCCTGATCAATGATGGGAAATGGCATCACATTTGTATCACATGGACAACTCGAGATGGAGTGTGGGAAGCTTACCAGGATGGTGTAATGAGGGGAAACGGGGACAGTCTGGCCCCTTACCATCCAATCAAACCACAAGGGGTATTGATTCTGGGACAAGAGCAGGTAGGCATTCTGTGCTTCACCTTGATTCACTCATCAATTTAAGGAAAGTATGGCGTGGTAGTTCTTTATGTTACACAACGATGATTTAATGATGAGTGAAGAATACACAATGGCTCTGTTCCAAAATATAGTGAGCTGCCCACATAGCTGTATTTTAAGACATTGTAGGCATTCTTTCTGGCAAAAGCTGGTATAAAAGTTAGGAAGTTTAAGTCCTGCTTTGTAAAACACCTAATTTTGGCTCTTGGCTCGACCAATCGACCGATTTGTCAAAACCCCAGTGACAGGTTTAGGGGTGGGTTTACATGGAGGTCATTCATACAAAAATTCATACGAATTGGCAAATCGTAATACATACAATTTTGCAAAAACGTATTAATTCGTACGAGTGAGGTCGTGCAAATAAGTACGAATTTGCAACCTCGTAAAATTTGTAGAAATTGCTGTGAGATTGAGCTGGCATATCTTTTTCAGATAAAGCAACGGCGTAATGCATAATGCCAAAAATGTTATTTTGATAATTTCGATAAAGTTCTCAGCTGGTTTAAATATGGAACTAAAACCACCAGTATGTGGCGGCAAGTCTCTGTCTAAATTAGTGATATACTGATTTCAATTCAAAACTGCTGATTCATTTAACAACTGGATCATTGAATCATTGACTTGATTAATTAAAAATCAGTTAAATTCAGGAATTATACACTGCAGTGTTGCGCTGAGGTGCACAAATGTCTTGCTTTAACATATATATAAAAATCTGTACAGAGATATTTTTTACTTTCATAACTTGAATTACAAATTGTAGCTAAATACTCATAGGTTTCCTCACACCATAAATGCTTTTGGACTTTAAAGATGCATTTTTGATGCTCGCACATTAAAACAACAATTACGATTTTATCTTAGACAATAAATATCGTAGACCACTAACTGCAGCTGATATTTTATTCATTGTCTTTAAAGGCACAATATGTTTTTGCCACTAGATGACGAATTTTCAAAACAATAACAGAGACAAATGGCACTTTTACACTGCGTGGTACGACTCGGCTCGGCACGGCTCGTTACGGCACGGTACGGCTCAGTTCGGCTCGGTTTGCGCTTCCA